>MU224971.1:4290983-4311320 GCA_018584345.1 Thuja plicata | reverse complement strand
CTATATAGGCTTGATGTGCATTTTCTTTGGAAAATTAAATTATATTGTTGATAGTAATTTTATCAGATAAACTAATTTGCATAGTGTTACTATAAATGAGTTTATCATTGAATGTTATTGCCTTTCTAGAATCGTACTCATTATATGATGATGTCATAGTTCTGATTTTCTATACCCAACCTAATTCTGTTATGATGTGCTTTATGATGTCACTGTTAGGACCTAGGCATTGATATTCCCTTTGAAATCTGGCGGTGTATAACTAGGATCAACATTGTCATTCGACTCTTTATCTTTTTCCTGTTCCTGTTCCTTGTCCCCGGAAGCCTCAGTGTTCTCTGCCATGTTGGCATCTTCTTTTGTGATATCAAGGATTTCTTCTCTGCCAGTATCAATATCACCTATATTCTCGGGGATTTCACCATCCTTCTCAGCATCAGTTGATCTAATATTTATATCTTCAGGTATTTCCCTGCCATTCTGCTGCTATTTTTCTTCGGCCTCATCAGTTTCATCTGGTAGAACATCTTCCTCCACTAGAACATATCATGGAGGTGGGTGAGGTCTCTGGCCAAATTTTAACAATGTGGCTGCCTTTACTACCTCACCGAACGTACTCCGGAGCAACTGATCATCCAGAGTAATTGAAGTCATTTGGAGTGTGATGATTAGGGGTACAGTTGATCCCGTGGGTCCGGTTTCCCCAATCATTGGCTTCTCATCTGTGTTTTTCCTTGGTTCGTACTTGGCCTCTTGGACCGGTGTCTTCTCCCGCTCAGGCTCCTTTTGTATTTCCTCCCAGATTTCCTACTCTGTAGTAGCTTCTTGTTCCAGGACTTCCTCCTCCACGGAGATATCCTCTTTTTCTCGGTTGGAGATATCCTCTACCGCGTGATCTATATCTTCATGAAGGTTCATCAGTTCATCTTTCCCAAAGACATCGTCAAAATCATTATGTGTGGGAGAGGAATCTAAAATATTCTTGAGTTCCGAGGAGTCTGAGAACTGACATCAACTAGAGGTAGGTTAGGCATATCGGGGCTAAAGGCTACACTTGGAGTGGGGTCAGCTTCTACTTCTTCTTCCTTAGTAATGGGACCCCGGTATCCAAAATACTTGTAGACTTCACCTTAGTGAAATTCAACCTGCTCATCATTGTGGCCAACGACGGGGAGCTCGTCGGGCGAGCAGATGCTACTGGAGTTACGAGGAGGCCCTGTGAAATTTGAGTGCTAATCTACTGGCTCACCAATCTTGTTGACTCCATTTGTTTTTGTAGCTGTACCATTATGGGCACCGGGCCCAAAGGAGGTACCTTGGCTGGGTATCTTCTTTCTCCTTCCCCTTTCTTGTACTGGGTCCAGTAGCAGCGATGGACCTAAGAACAATTGGTCCCTTACGGGTGCTCTTGGGACACACCCAGGAAAAATAATTATGACTGGCCTCTATAATGGGGCGGCACACTCCCTCAATTGTTAAATCTTTTGAGGTGGCCCAATTCACTGGAGGGAGATCCATTTTTCTAACCCTTGCCCTTTATATGATGGGTCCTCAAGTGGCCTGTCATTTGAGAACCCCTTCGGGAAATTTCAAAGGTCAAGTACTTTCATCAGTCCTTTAGACATCCACGAATGTTGGTGGGCCTGGAGATCAAAACTCTCTTGGAAATATTCCCAAAAATCTTCAATGTCCGCTATATATGGTGGGGAGGCTCAGAAAAGTGCATAAGCTATCTTTCCCAATGGATCAAAACCTTTTCGGGTATGGTCGAATTCAACCAAACCCAGACTCTTTAGCTCATTATCTTCCTCCTTTGCTACGGCCAGACTGCAAGTATAACTCCCACAAGAGATTGGGAAAGGGACATTGGTGACCTTCACTATAAAGAGGGTGTGCAACTCTAAAATCTTTCAGAAGAATTCTAAAAGAATGATTCTATCTCCGCAATATTGGGGAAGAAGATAAGGTTTCCCAGAGAAGTCAGTCACCTGAATATCCATATGCTTGTAGAATTGAATGAAATAATTCCCATAGGTTCAAACCAGGTTCATCGCCTCTTGTAATAATTGGTATCCGAAATCTCGAGTAAGTGTCAAAATGTTTTGGTAAATAAAGGTATCATTTACCCTACAAATACTTTGGAAACTGAGTTCCCACTAGATCTAGGGATAATGATCCCATGGCATCAACTGGCCCAGCCCATTCCTGAGAATGCTCATTGTTTATAAACCTAGAAAATCCATTCTTTGTTGGGCCAGTGCCCATAGTACATAAGATGTCATGTGGAACTTTGAATTCTGGAGAACACCTTTCAACTCCAAGTCCTCATGGTTGGATATGATAGCAACCCAATTGAAGGTCTGGATGTAGGTGGTGATGCAGTAGTGAAAGTAGCACATCCATGCTAATAAATCCTGGGCATGGAGTTGTCTGAAGATCTGGCATATGAATAAAATGCCCACATGAATGGGCTCTTTAAAATCCCCGAGGGGAATCTCCAAATTCAGCTTTTTATGGTCCCTCTTCGGGGCCTTCAGCCACTGAGAGTTGAGATATTTATGGGAAAGGAGGGAAGCTCCCTCAAACTCCTCCAATGATTTTTCTTGGGTCATAACAATGGGCCCCTTGAATTGACGGATCCCTAGCCCTAAATAAAAAGTTGTTGCATCTAGATTGATGATATTTGTTGCGTGTAGAGCATCGCCAGCTAGAGTATTAGCGTCAGAAATTGCACCGAGAAAGGAAAATTTGTAGATTTAATAATTCTAGAGGTGGCCAAGTGGATAGCCATATTATCTCCATCGGCCTTCAGCTTGTATATGGCTTGAACTAAGCCTTGCATTTCAGCCCAGAGTCTAGGCTCTGTGTCTGTTATTTCTTGCACTTTGGATTCCACCTTGGACACTATGAGAATGCCCTCCCTTGGGTATTTGGAGGTTAGTGGGAGCTTAGCCAGCATCTTTTTGGCCTTAGTTTTGGTGGCCGCCCGAGTGGAGGTAGTAGGCAGCTCTCAGCTATCAGGAGGAGTGATCACTTCAGACATCTTGATCAAAAAATCTGCAACCTTCAAGACTGGAGAACCATCAATACATGATATAATAATAATAACTTTACAGATTTTGGGGAATTCATCACCATTTTGCACCTTTCCAAAAGCATTACCATACATCAAAATATTAGAGTATTAAGGTAAACATGAGTCAGATTCTGGTGAACACCCAGAAGCTCTGGGTCATTGGACTAAATGAAAAAAATGGAATGACAACCCAGGGGCCTCTCAGTGCCTAGAGTCAGAAAGAGTTAGCCATTGTCAACGTGACCAGTAGGAAGTTGTACTGAGCTAACATGGGTCATCATGTGGCCATGTGATAGGTGGAATAATGACATTAATGGTGACAAGTGGGCAGACACGGGGGAAGTAAATTCTAGATGGGATAGGATTTGAATGCCCACTCGTGGGAAATTAATCCCACCATTTAAGATGACATGACAAAGGAGAGAGAAATCTGCCATGATTTGAACCACCAAGGTGCCGAGTTCAAACTGTGTTGACTACCTCTCAACAAGCTTGATAGATTAGTTTAAGATGTTAGTGAGCATGATGAGCTCATCAGGATGGAATGATATATAGGAAATATACACCTAATGTACAAGCACCGAATCACAACTCACAGGATGACCGCAAGACAAATGACATATATACACTATTTACACAAATTTACACGATGTAAAAAATATACAAAGACCTCTAAAGAAACTCTACAATAATGTACAACTTTATACACTAAGTTACAACTACACAGAGGGTGGACAACCCTCTAGTAGAGCCAACCCACCAATGGGAGGCGACAGAAAGTAGAACCAGAAATGAAAAAGAGAGCAAAACAAAAGAAAGCACAACTGAAACAAGAACCAAAAAATAAGAGAACAAAGAAAGAAGGGTTGAAGGCCTACCTGGAAATGTGAAGAATGTAGGGAAGATGAGCACGGGAGGTGCTCTGCAAAAATTCCACCTGGAGCTGACCATGAACAAGCACTGTAAATTACTGTTCAATTAACCGCTAAGCACAGGAGCAAAACATTGTTTTAATTGGCTTAATCACCTTGAAATTGCTTTGAGTGCTCTAAGTGTTTTAATTGTGGTAAATGTAAAAATGAGGTAACTTCTATTTATACCCTTAGGGTAAAAATAGGTTTCATTCTTTTCACAAGCCCTTGAAAAAGAAAACTTCTAGACTCTGGGCCCGGGGATTCCATGCAATCATACCTCCTCGCGAAAGAAGACATGATGGAAGAAAATCCCAGAGTCTAGAATCCGGCCCTTAGGAACAAAAAATCTCTGGGACTGGGTCTTGGAGACATAGGAAGACAAAATTAAAAGAAAAGGTGACCCTCGCAGATGAAAAGCCTAGAGGTAAAACAAAAGAAAACAAGGCGAGAGCCAAAGTGAAAAAAAGGGGGACCCAACATTTTGCCTACAAAATGTAGGGATGGGTATGCAGGACATAAAAAATGGTGACTATCTAGGATGGATGCATTGGCACATTCAAGGACATTAGAATCTCTAGTTAGCAAAACCAGAATCAATCCTTACCTAGAGCATCCTACTTGCGAAGTGCGAGGCATCTGGGGAAATCAAACTCATCACTGATTCAATATTTTGGTCTTTCATGAATCGTGTGGTGCGTGCTTTGAAAGAAGACCAAGCCGATGACCTCTAGGAAAAGTAGAGAGGAGGCACTAAATGAATCAAACCAAAGTCATCATATCTTTCACGTTTCCCCTGGATACCAGAATTCTCCATTCTTCAGTTCTTTCTTTTCTTTTTCTTTTCTTTCTGGATGGAAAGGCGGTACTCCTTTCACCGTGAACCTTAAGCTTAGCTAATTTTAACGGTGCTACTTCTTTCACCTTTCCATCCACCTTTAGATTACCAAATAAGAGAGAATATTCTAGACCTGGGATATTTTAATGATTTTCAGACTTAGTCAAATAACCAGTGCAACCGATCTCCCCTCAAGGTCTCTGATTACTTGCTTCTTAAATTTTTTATTAACTGATGTCCAGACTGTCATGGTGTGAATCTTATGAATATTACCCATAACCTTTTACCATAATTAAATAACTGTGAAGTGTTGATAAATTTCACCTTTCTAATGATAGATTCCAAATTCAGTAGAATGCATAAGGTACCGTTTGAAAGACTAGATGTTATGCAAAGCATACCGGTCTACGAAATGAAGGAAACATGCTGGGAACCCAAAAACCAAAAGAAAACAAGAAGAAACCAAAAGAAAATGAAAACACAAAGAAAAGGTGGCCCCGGAGGGTGGTGAGAAAGAACTATTTACAAGGAAAGGGTACTCCAAATGGAGCACCGGGAAGGACATTTACAAGCAAGGAATATACATATAGTAGAACTTTGGACAAACTCAGCCCCCACCTTATTCAAAGTAATGCTTGAGAAAATTCCCATTGACAGGAAATGGGATGGCTTCTCTGGTCATAGTGTTGAGGCAATAAGTATTTTCCCTACAGATCTTAGATATCAGGTATGGTCCAAGCAAGAGCCGTTGAAAATTAGTGTGCTTTCCCTTCTTTTCTCGAGCCTTGTCCCACAAGAGAACCAAGTCTAAAATCTGAAAGGCCTTATACTGGGCTCTTCTATCAAACCATCATTTTACTACTGCTTGATGATGTGCAAAATGTTCAAGGGCTCCATCTCTTTGTTCTTCCATTCGTACCAGGTTCAAAATCCAAACTTCCATAATGTTGTCCCAGTTGCTCAATTCCTGCATGAACTGTAAAATGGGGATCTGTAAGTTGATGGGGAATAATGGATTCTAGAGATAAACCAGATGGAATGGGGATGTCCCTAGGGCTGCCTTTATTCAGATGTGATCCACCCAGAGAGAAAACCTAAGCTTTTGGTGCCAGTCCCAGGGATTCTATTCTAACAAATGTTTGATCACCTCAAGTAGATTTTTGTTGGTTGATTCAATAACACCATTCCCCTGGGGGTAGTAGTTGTTGGAGAACTTCAAGATGATGTTTCTGTTATAGGTTCATTCAAGTAATTGTACTGAAGAAAACATCAAACCATTGTCACACACTATAGTAAAGGGAATTCCAAATCTCGTGACGATGTTTTCTTCCAGGAATTTTATAACTACATTTGTCATGTTTTTTTACAAGGAATCACTTCAGACCACTAGGTGTATTAATCAGTAGCATTCAATATGTACCAGTGGTTGGCAGATGAGTTGGGGTTGATTTCTTTGATAAATTAAAATGCCCATTGGGCGAAGGGTCTATCTTTGAAGACCGGTTGCAAAGGCATGGCCAGGTTCTGCTCACGATGTGTCGTTGTTTGGAAAGTATGGCATCTCCTAAAGTGAGTGCAGACATCTTTGAAGATACAGGGCCAATATTATCTGGCCTGGAGGATCTGGTGGGCAGTGGTGCTAGTTGAGTCATGCCCAGTCCCAAACTTCTTGTTAAATTCATCAATCATTTTTGCAGCTTGGTCCATGTCTATTCACCGGAGGTATACCCCTTCATAGTTCCTACAAAAAAGCGTTCCATTTTTTATCATGAAGTAAGTGCTTTTCAGTTGCAGAGGGTGACATTTTTTGGGGGGTAGCCCCTTCGGGCATCTATTATTCAATAATAAGTATACCAGGTCAATATACCATGGATCTTGAGTGATGGACTCCACTGTGTACATCTGGCATTTGATGTTGGGAGTCTCTTCTGCCATTGCTCTACATAGTCCTTGGCCTCAGAATATCTTCATGGGTTGCATTTCCAAGTCATACTCTTAGAGGATGGCCATCCATTTCCCTCATCATTCACTGAATTTACTCTATAGGAGCAAAGACTTAACAGCTTGGTCTGGGATGATAGTGTGCACTTTTCTCCGGAGAATATAATGCCAAAATTTCTTCACAGCATGGATGAGAGAAAAGGGTTGCTTCTCCAAAGGTGAAAACCAGACTTCAAAGTTCTTAAAAGGGGAGCTCATGAAAGCTATTGTTCATTCTTCCCCCTAAACCTTCTGGGTCAAAAATGTTGTGGTAGAACGCAGCGAAGCAAAGGAATATATGTGAAAAGGGAGGGAATAGTCTAGACTAGCCAAGACTCGTGCCTTCATGATTGTTTGTTTAATCTAGGTGAATGCCCACTTTTATTTAGGACTCCACTCAATCTGTGTATCTTTCTTCATCATTTTTTTGAGTGGTTTCACTATCTCGGTGAATCCAGTGATGAATCACCAGACAAAATTTATCTTCCCAAAGAAAGATCTCATTTCCTTCTTGTTGTCGGGCATCTGTAGATTTAGAAGTGCTTCAAATCTCTCAGGGTCAATGGATATACCCTTCTCGGAGACAATATTCCCAACTATCTTCCTTTCAATGACCCCAAATATACATTTATTATGGTTGAGGGATCTTTTATATTGGCGACATCTCTCACAAATTTGGGCGAGGTGGGCAGAAGGATCGCGCATGTCTTGGGAGAAGATGGTCAAATCATCCATGTAGATGATTATGCACCAATTCACCAGGCCTTTGAACGCAATGTCCATAGCCTTATGAAATGTGGCCCCTGCATTGATCATGCCAAAGGGCATCTTTTGATATGCAAATGTTCCCCACTTGGTGGTGAATGTCATTTTGTCTCTATCTTCATACTTAACCATGACCTGGTTATACTTGGAGTATCCATCCAGGAAGAACATCATTTGTGATCCATTCATGATTTGCAATACCTCATCCAACAAGGGGAGAGGGTGATTATCCTTCTTAGATACCTTGTTTAAATTTCAAAAATCCACGCAAAGGTGGATCTCGCCACTTTTCTTCCTCACAGGGATGAGGTTGGCAACTGACATAGTGTGCCAGATCGGAAAGATAATCTGGGCTGACAGTAGCTTTTGAGCCTCCTGATGGATCAGAGGCTCAATCAGTGGGTTGACAGGTCTTTTCTTTTTTTGGAAAGGCTTAGCATCAGGTTTTAGTGGGATGGTATGGGTCATGATGGATGTATCTTAGGTCTTCAAATCCTCATATCCCCACATAATTACATGAATGTATTCTCAAAGAACTGCGAGAATCTTCTCCTTCTCCTCAGGGGAGCAGGAGGTGCCAATGTGTACCAATTTTTCTTCACTAGCCTGGCTGATGTTTACTTTTTCAAAATTTTCTCCCTCGAAGTAGGATGATATCTTCTCCTAGCCCCGAGTGTTTGATTCAAAGATTCATTCTAGCACTTCCATCCCCTTAGGGATGGTGTTGGTTGTTAATTCTATGATCCCATCATCCTCTTCACCCTGCCCAGTATCATCATGATCTCTCTTCCACTATCTGGTCCTCGAAGACACCAACATTAGCCATGAAGGCCAAGATATGTTGGTCATCTTCAAAAAATTGAAAGTGAGTGACATTGTCTGGAATGGAAAGGGTGGGGATCATCTCAATGGAGAATTTCTGGAGCTGGGAGCTAGCCATTAGATGAAGAGTGCTGGTAGATATAGAAAGGGTATCTAAAACATTGTTTATTTTCTGGGGAATGAGTTCAATGCAGAAGGCATCAAAATCTTTGATGAGGCTCCATGCTCGATTGTGATATGTGGCTAGCCTTTTATCATGACAAGTGTATTAGCTCCAGACCTGCTTAACGATCAACTCTAAATATCCCAATGCTCGGAGGTAAGTGATTCCCTTTCTTAATGCAAATAAAAGTCCAAGGACCAAGGCCTTGTACTCCGTGACATTGTTCGTACAATTGAACTGCAACTTGTAAGATGCAAGGAAGGATTTCCTTGAGGGTTGATCAATTCCACTTTGGCTCCACAACCTTGCTTAGACCGGGACCCATCAAACTTCAGGGTTCACAAGTCATCATTCGATGTCTAGGGTTGGGAAGGCCAAGTGGCCTCTGGATTATTTCTAGGAAGGTTGGGAGGAGTTTCCTCCAGCTCTGATAGCACGTGGTTGAGGTTTTCTTTTGGAGAAGCCTGTGGCTGGGATTCCTAGACTAGCAGCATCATGGGGATACCGCCAAAATGATTGTTGGGTCCAGGAAAATCCACTTTGTGTTTCTTTTCCCAGAGGGGACTGATGTGATGGGTAGTAGCAGCGATACAAGACTCACACTCTAGTTGTGAATTTTTCTAGTAATGCACCCGGCACGAGGTGCCAGACAAGAGTGTAGTAGGGATGGCTACAATACCTTGTGAGTTAATCTTACCCCTTATTTTTTCATCCAGGTCCTGCTTTCTCTGAGAAACAATGGGATCCTCCCTAGGGGTGAAATCAAAGATCAATATTTCTAGGGGGTGGTACACCCCGGGGGAATTCTTAGAGAAGAGGACTTCATTCACCCTCCCAACTTTGGTGAGGGCTTGTTTCATTCAGAGCTCACTTTCTACCTAGATCTGGTTATATTCTCCCTCCCAAGGGAGCCACAAGTTGGAAAAGTCAGTGGAGAAATACATGTTAAGGTAATTAGACCAATTGCAACTTAGTAACATCCCATAAGTCTCTAGGATGTCCACCACTTGGATGTCAATTATTCTTGTTATCTTGGGGTCTTGGATGAGCTAAATTCAGACGTTCTTCATCTCACCTACCATTTTTATAGTAGATTTGTCTAGCTGGACTACTGCATTGTTAGATGGAGTAGGATGAAATCCAAGCTTCTGGCATATGGATAAGGGCATGACGTTGCCCAAAGCTTTGGAGTCTACCAAGAAATTATGCAGGTTCTTCCCTTGTATGTTTAAGCCTAGTAAGAAGGGAAGATCCTGAATGTTTCCTCAGAAGACAACCATGTTGGCATCATCAAAAGTGATATTCTTGGGTGGGTGACTAACAGCTTTCGGGTTTCCCAAGAGCTTCAAAAGAGACTTCTTATGCTTGGGACAATATAGAAAAATCTCCATCAAGCTCATTGAGGTGATAGTGTGTTCTAACGCCTTTGTGATGTCAAACTGTGCCCCTACAAATTTTTGGCTTCCCTTGGCCGGGTTCTTATCTTGGTTAGAGCCAAGGCCTTTCGGCGAGAAGGAGCAATCAGTTGTATTATCCTGGGGAGGGGTATCATTGGGAGGTGTGGGCATGTAAACTGGTCCTTTACCAGCCTGACTCTGAGTATTGTAAGGAGCCTGTGGGTTGGTGAAGGCATTTTCCTAAAAGGCTGGAATAGATCCATCAAAGAAGCCCTATAGTTTGGGTTCTTCTTTGTCTTCCTTCTCTGCTCCAAAGAAGACGGTCTCACAGGCAAAGGCACCGTGAGTGGGCTCTTGTATGGGGGGTTTCGGGGGAGTAGGATCATTATTTTTTTGTCTATCTAGCTGGGAGATCATGATGGCTTTCTCCATCACGGCACAGTTCACCTCAAAATGAGAGTCAGCATCATGCAATCTACACCATTTGGTCAGGGGCTGAAGTTCTATGACTGGCGTCAAATGGGAAGGTCGAGCATTAGCCCGATTGGTGTTTTGGTTTGGAGGAGGACCTCTAGTGTTAGCATTGTTGTTCCATTGCTATTGGTTGGGTCGGGGCCCGTTGTTATAATTTCTTCCTCTAGAATTGTTATTTTGTTGGCCGCAGAAGATATTCCCTCTCTAGGAATTGGTGTTGTGGGGTGCAAGAGACCCCGCCTTTAGCTCTCCCATGTCCATAGTCACTTAGGATAATAATCACCAAAGGGATTCAACCTCGACAGACAGCTGAGTGTTCGTGCCACAATGTGATGGTTGTTGCGGTTGGTTCCTAGGGAAGGTAGCATCGGGTACCAGAGTTGAGGACAGCAATCCTCCAGCCATGGATGACTAGAAGAAAGGCACTCTGGTGGGTTGTGTTTGTGGTTGTTGTGTCTGCTACAGTTGGTTCAAAGGAACAAATTCCAAACCTAGTATTTCCTGGGCTTGTGATGGATATACATACCAGGCTTGTTGGTCTATTGGTGGTGGTGGGGGATTCATGGCCATCGCAAGGGCACCCATTGCCTGATTGGGGTTGTATCCCCTGGTGTAAGACGTTCCATCAGGTATCATGTTGAAAGGTATGCTCTGCCCAATCTCGCCCAGAGATTTTCTCTGACCACGGGATAACTCTAATGTGAAGTTGTAAACCTTCACCAGAGTATCCTGGTTAGTGGGTTGGTAGTCCTCCATAGGAGAGTGGCAACGAAAGGGTCCATTGCATTCAGGTATGTCTGGATAGTCACTTCTGGGGATGGGATGAAAGGACCTATGCACCGCTTCAAGGTGCATTGGAAATGATTGTTGAATGTTGCAAGGGGCTCATTTGGTTAATTCTTGATGGAGATGAACTAGTTGTGGGACCACGCTAGCTCCATTTCTACACAAAAGGCCAATGGGAAGGCGTCTTCCATGTCCTGCCAATTATTGATGGAGTTGGCAGGCAGGTTAGGGTACCAGTTCAACTCATTCTATCCTAGGGATAGAGGGAACATTCGGGTCACAACGTCTTGATGTTGGATACGATGTCGGTTCATGGCATCTGTGTATGCTTGTAGATGCTCTTCTGCGGTTTGTGAGCCTAAGTGAACATATCAAGGACAAATATTTTCTGGGTGTGCAGGAAGATTGTTGGTTGCACCCAGAAATGTTCCCATCAGGGACTCGATGTTACTAAAATATGCAGCCATCGAGGGGTGTTAGATTTTGGCTAGGCTGAGTGTTAATCCTTGGGGTCATTTGGGAGACTTGGGTATTCTAAGATGTAGTAGATCCCCATACAATGTTGTCTGGCTTGGATTTTGGTGTTCGCTTCCTTCGAGATGGAGGCTCAAGTTCAATAAACCTTCCGAGATTGGGGGCTGATCTAAGGACTCTTTTGAATTAGGCTGGTGAAAATGATCCAATTCTACTAAAGGTCTACTTCCTAAAACTATGGCTTAGAGAACCCTCAGATGGTGTAAAATCTAAATCTATAGAAGGGGATGAGCTCATGCCCTCCTTCTAGCACCAGTTTCTGTTGATGGGGGTTTGTGACCGGGTCTGCCAATAGATGTAAGTTGTCACTGGGTACCAGGATACCGCCAAATTTTACCTATAAAGGTTTTCCAGATAAATGATATTCTTTGGGCCTTCAAGCACGTGAGAGTCAGGTCTCGATGGTGCAAGAGCTTAGTTGGGAGTGTGAATGTTTTGTTCGGGGGAATAGCTGGTTATCTCAGATCGTATTCTTCAGGGATTTAGGTTAGTGGGGTTTCCTGCAAGCATTCATTGGTTAACCAAATAAACTTCAAAAGATAGGCCAGGGTTAGAAGTATTTTATCTACCCATAGTTGTGCAAATACATTTGAAACATCAAACCATGCTCTAACATGCTACACTAAATACTGAACATATACAGAACTAGTAGTTCATACATATCGAATAGCGAGGGGAAAAGGAGTTCGTTAATCTACTTAAAATGTCTAAGCAAGGGACATAAGAAACATACAACACAAGAGAGTATTAACTCAGAGATCAAGAGACCAACAACAACATTGTGAGAATCCTTCCTTCTTCATTAATGGTTTCCCAGCATCACTGGTGAGTACATCCATATTGGCTCCAAGGGAGCATCTATCTACTATGAACTTCTAAGAACTAAGGAGCATTGAGCTCTACAACTATGAAAATGAAAATGTTGAAAGTGCTATAGCTATGGACTACAAAATCATCAATTTTGCCGACCCTTGGAATGAGGTCAGACTTTTTATTTATACACAGATCTTCCCTAAGATTAACCTAGCTTATCTTTACACTCAATCAATAAAATACACTTTTTGGTGCCTGGTACTACCTGCACCACACTACAACAACCTTGAAAAGAATAGAGGTTTGACATGTCAGAAGATTGAGACAAGAAAGGAGGTATGGAAGAATCAGCCTCGAGAAGAGATCTAGAGGGAGAGTAGAAGAAATCTGGTCCCCCGGGGATCGAGGATACATGCCTCATTAATGAAAAAGTGGCTCACTGTCTCTGATGCACCAGGTGTTATGTTGGAGTGGCACATTTGGAAGACCACCTGTCGAAATAATCTTTCGAGCCGACATGCCCTACTGGAGTCACCTACTTTCTAACATCCTTATTAACTATCTAACAATGACCAGTCAGCTATAGGGAACCTAGATGCGGGTCATCAAAAGAATAAAAAATTGTGGATTCAAAACTCTGGGATCTGGGAGCTTACGCTCAAGGAATAATGAATACAAAATATGCACGGCTAGTGGAATTCTCTGGACTCTAGAGAATCTTATTTCTCCTTACTATTTTTGAATGCTTCAAAAACTTGGCGTACGCCATCTTCATCTATATCCTTAATGTTGTCCCATCAGCCGTGGACAACCTCCAGTTTCTCTTCGAATTCTTTGGCACTGTCTCAGAATTCACTTACCATTTTCACGGCATCATGTGCCCGGATCATCATCTTGGATAATCTTGATAATCTTCCCCTATAAAAGTCCCCAGCAGATTGATACAAGGACTCCATCTATGCGTCATATTTGCTAAGGACATAGTCCTCTGAGGTGCATGTCCCATGGTGAAGGGGTCGACTTGTGATAGCCCTACCAAAAATGCCTGAAATAGGCCCAAATGATATCGGGGCACGGTCACCTTCTCTTTTAGGGCCTTAACCAGTTCCTTGCATACCTCAATTTTGGGGCCAAGTCTACAGCACTGAGCCTCGAGAGAATTATATGATTCATCTCCCAAAATTCCTGCCTCTATGATGGTTTCTTCTGTAGCGTTGAAAAATTCCTCCAGCTCGACCTTCCATTTTTTGGATTTCTCTAAATCCTATTCCCACACAATAGTGGAGGCATTCGCCTGACTGAGGAGAATATTGATCTAATATATATCTGTGAGTGGCACCGCTAAAAATTACCTTACGGAAGCTATTTTTTTGATGACTCACTCGTCCACAGCCTGAGCCTTCTTCTTCATGGCCCTTAAATAATCCATATCACCCTGTGTAAGTGGTAATCTAGAGGTAGAAGCTTCCAAGCAAACCTCGGCTAGGGGCTGTGTAAGTTTCGCCAAAAGTGTGAGGAGATTTGCATTGGTCTCCTTTTCCTCCATTAACTTCTGGCTCTATTTATTGTATCAGGCCTCTATTACTTTGGTGGCCTCCTTTAGCAGGTCCAATTCATCCTCCTTATCTCTTCTCTCCAATGCTATCTTTGTAATGGTATAATCTTTGGGCCTTATAGCCGCTGCATCTGCATCTGGGGGAGGTTTTGCGATTTCCACAACTGTTCTTCCTATTGGGCCGGTCTAGAGGGTATGGATCGTCCAAGCCTTCTTAGGCTTTTTTGGCTTCTACATTTTGGGCCATCATTTTGGCCTAAGAGAGTGGAATGCTTGTTGCCACCGCTGAGCCCTTTCTCTTCCTTGATTGCACCAACCATTGGGTAGGTTGGGGTGGTTTCCATGCTAGTACCTATGCATCAGGGTTCCCTTTAGAATTTGGTGGTGTATTCCCGGGATCAACATTGTCATCGGGCTCTTTCTCTTTTTCCTATTCCTATTCCTTCTCCCCAGAAGCCTCAGTGTTCTCCACCATGTTGGCATCTTCTTTTATGATATCCAGGGTTTCTTCTCCGCTAGTATCCATATCACCTGTATTCACAGGGATTTCCCCATCCTTCTCAGCATCAGTTGATCCAATATATATCTTCAGGGATTTCCCCATTATTCTACTGATGTTGTTCCTCAGCCTCATCATCTTCATCTGTCAGAACATCTTCCTCCACTGGAACATCTTGTGGAGGTGGGTGAGGACTCTGGCCAAATTTTAACAATGCGGTCACCTTTACTACCTCACCGAACATACTCTAGGGCAACTTGTCATCTGGAGTAACTGAAGGCATTTGGAGTGTGATGATTGGGGGTACTATTGATCCTGTGGGTCTGGTTTCCTCAATCATTGGCTTCTCATCTGTGATTTTCCTTGGTTCGTCCTTGGCCTCTTGGACCAGTGTCTTCTCCCACTCAGGCTCCTTTTGTATTTCCTCCCGGATTTCCTACTTTGCAGCATCTTCTTGATCCGGGACTTCCTCCTCCGCGGGGATATCCTCTTTTTTCTTGGTTGGCAATCTCCCCTACCATATGATCTATATCCTCAAGAAGGTTCATGAGTTCATATGCCCCAAAGACATCATCAAAATCATCATGTGGGGGAGAGGAATCTGAAATATTCTTGAGTTCCAGGGAGTCCGAACTGACATCAACCAGAGGTAGGTCAGGTATACTGGGGCTAACGGTTGCGCTTGGAGTGGGGGTCACCTTCTGCTTCTTCTTCCTTAGTAATGGGACCCCGGTATCCAAAATACTTGTAGACTCTGCCTCAGCAAAATTCTACCTACTCATCATTATGGCCAATGATGGGGATCCCGCTAAGCGAGCAGATGCTACCGGAGTTGCGAGGAGGCCCCCCAAAATTTGTGTGCTAATCTGTTTTCTCGCCAATCTTGCCAACTCCATTTTTTTTATAGCTTTACCATTATGGGGGCTGGGCCCAAAGGAGGTACCTTGGCTAGGGTATCTTCTTTCTCCTTCCCCTTTCTTGTACTGGGTCCGGCGGTGGCAGGGGACCCTCTGAACAATTGGTCCCTTCCGAGTGCTCTTGGGACACACCCGTGCAAAATAATTATGACTGGCCTCTATAATGGGGCGACATACTCCCTTGATTGTTTAATTTTCTGGAGTGGCCCAACCACCAGAGGGAGATCCATTTGTCTAACCCCTGCCCTTTATATGATGGGTCCTCAAGTGGCCCATCTTCTGAGAACCCCTTCGGGAAATTCTGAAGGTCAAGTACTTTCATCAATCCTTTGGACTTCCATGAATGTTGGCGGGCCCAGAGATCAAAATTGTCTTGGCAATCTGCCCAGAAATCTTCAATGTCTGCTATATGTTGGGGGGAGGCGCGGGAAGTGTCAAAGCTATCTTTCACAATGGATCAAAACATTTTCAGGTATGGTCGAATTCGACCAACCCCAAACTCTTTAGCTCATTATCTGCCTCCTTTTCTGTGGCCAGACTACAAGTATAGTTCCCACAAGAGATTGGGAATGGGAAATTTGTGACCTTCTTCACTGTGAAGAGGGCGTGCAGCTCCAAAATTTGTCGGCAGAATTCTAAAAGAATGATTCTATCCCCACAATACCGGGGAAGAAGATAGGGTTTCCTGGAGAAGCCGGTAACCTGAATATACATATGCTACTGGAATTGAATGAAATAATTCCCGTAGGTGCTCACCAGGTTCATCGCCTCTTGTGATAACCAGTATCCAGAATCCCGAGTAAGTGTCAAAATGTTTTGGTAAATGAAGGCATCATTTACCCTACAAAAATTTCAGAAACTGAATTCCCACTGGATCTGAGGATAATGATCCCATGGCGTCAACTGGCCCGACCGATTGTTTGCAAATTAAGAAAAGCCAGTTGGGCCAGTGCCCATAGTACATAAGATGTCATGTGGAACTTTGAATTCTGGAGAATGCCTTTCAACTGCAAGTCCACATGGTTGGCTATGATAAGCACCCAATTGAAGGTCTATTTGCGAGTGGTGATGTAGTAGAGAAAGTAGTACATCCATGCCAAGAAATCATGGGCATGGGGTTGTCCAAAGATCCGGCACAGGAATATAATACCCACCTAAATGGGATCTTTAAAATCCCCACGAGGAATCTCTAACTTCATCTTTTTATGGTCCCTCTTCGGGGACTTCGGCCACTGAGAGTTGAGATATTGCCAGGAAAGGAGGAAAGCTCTCTCAAACTCCTCCAGTGATTTTGCCTAGGTGAGAACAACGGACCCCTTGAATTGAGGGATCCCTAACACTAAAGCAAAAGTTACTACATCTAGATTGACGATAGTCACTAGATAGTGTAACGGTCAGGGATCAGCGAGAAAAATAGTCTGAGTAGGAGCATTGTAGAGCGTTGTCATGTGGAGTATTAGCTCCATCAATTTCACCAAGCAAGGATAATTTGCAACTTTAATAATTTTGGAGGCGGCCAAGTGGATAGTCATATTATCTCCGTCAGCCTTCAGCTTGCATATGGCTTGAACTAAGCCATGCATTTAAGCCCAGAGTCCGGGGTCTGTGTCTATTCTTTCTTGCACTTTGGAGTCCACCTTGGACCCTACAAGAATGCCCTCCCTCGAGTATTTGGAGGTCAGTGGGAGCTTAGCTAGAATCTTTTCGGCCTTAGTTTTGGTGGCCGCCCGAGTGGAGGTAGTAGGTAGCTCCGGGCTATCAGGAGGAGTGATCACTTCAGACATCTTGATCAAACAATCTGCAACCTGCAAGACAGGAGAACCGTCAATACATGATATAATAATAACTTTATAGATTCCAGGGAATTCATCACCATTTTCCACCTGTCCAAAAAGTGTTAGCATACATCAAAATTGATGTAGAGGGCATCGATGGCATTCTTCATTTCTGCATGTACTTTATAATCTTTCATAAATCTGTGTTGAAGACATCATAAAATTTGCGTATCTCATTGTATCTATCTTTAAACATCGAATAGAGACTCATAATATTTTGTTATTCCCATAATAATAATATCATAATATCAACTCGATATAACAACAACAACTTAATATCATACTCCAAACTAACCAAGTAATTTATCTCTACTGATCATAACATGTTCTACGGGCCGTCCAGGGCTGAGATTGAACTTCATTACTATGTGGGTTTTATCTTAGCTAAGTCTGCCACCTTTTTCTATTGCTTCAAAGCCGAGTCACACATCGGTCGAAATATGATTATCTGTGGCTATCATTTTAGGAGTAACATTCCCTAGCCTTTGGCTATTCCATAGGCAAATGAATCTCGATACATGGCTCTTGGCTTCCATGCGGGCACGACCGGACTCACCAACTTTCCCAATGTCTTCTTTATGGTTTGAAACCGATGCAATGATTGTATAACGGTTTTGGAAAGAGACGTTATAGAATGAAATACAATCATGAGTTAACAAACCATTTTCTTTTATCACTTCATTCCCAATGACTTGCATCATCCCAAATCGGGACTGTAACAAAGCCAAAATATGAAGGAAAAGGATTATTAAGTGATGTTCATAAACAACTCAAGAACCAATACACAAATTGATTGAATACTTAAATATCGGCTGCCAAATACTATGGAATCCGATTCATTAAACTAGTGAGTTCTTTCATAAACAAACCCGAGCCACGAAACATACAGTAACCAGTCCATTAACATTGAACTTTCGAAACCCAATACATAAACATAACGTGTTCTCTTTTAGAACTTAAGAACCTAGAACATATAACAATATATAATAACCATCTAGCAGAAATCTGTAAACCCAATACCTGGAAACATTAATGAACAAAACCACTCAAGAAACTCTGCAGTCATCGTTTAGCAATTCCACTTAAAAGACAAATGAATACATAATATAAATGACTATAGTGTAAGAACGGCTCTCTGGCTAGAAGCCAGAGAGCTGATTCCCTTTTACAACTTCACTTTTTCTATCTGTGACCTATTCTCTCTACTCTCCTTCTATATGCCTCATTCGATTACAACGTTGTCTATTTAAAGACCATTCTAGATAGTTACAAACTTGTTTGTCTTCATGACCGTTCATATTCCTATTACAAATGTCATATGAGCCATTTTTTAATACATTCCAAATGTCATATGATCTCTTTTCAGAGACATCACAATGAAATTCAACAAATGACATTAATAGATATATAGCTTCTTGAAATTTGAAGGTGGAGGTGGTTCCCCTGCACCATACTCCTGAAGTTTAAAATTTTCCATGTCCCATGGAAATGCTTGTGAGAATCTGCAAAAAATTGTGCTTCTTTGACTTCACTGGATTACTGCATCGATACCTCTACTACTTCTTCTTTTTCTGTCACCACATCTTCATATGCCCTTTCTTCTCTAGGCATACATATCATAATCTTTATCTATATCTTGTCAACTTCGAGAATCCTTTTGACACCTCCAATACACCTTTCAACTCTGGAACACACTTGGTGGAAAATGGGCACTCCAAGGCTTTGACAAAGGAACCAGTGTATGAGTAACGTCAAAAGACTTCTCTCTCTCAACAAATCTGCGACCACAAAACATCATAGAAAGAATCTGCAACAATCACAACCCAAAATTTTGGTGTAGATTGCCTCCTTTGGTGCTCTATCTACATGCTCAGAATATTCTGAGCTTTGATACCACTTGATGCAGAGGCCATCGATGGCATTCTTAATTTTTGCATGTACTTTATAATCTTTCATAAATCTGCATTGAAGACATCTTAAAATTTGTGTATCTCATTGTCTCTATCTTTAAACATCGAATAGAGACCCATAATCTTTCGTTATTCCTATAATAATAATATCAACTCGATATAACAACAAAAAATTAATATCATACTCCAAACTCACCAAGAAATTTATCTCTACTGATCATAGCATGTTCTACGGGTCATCCAGGGCTGAGATTGAACTTCATTACCATGCGGGTTTTATCTTAGCTGAGTCCACCACCTTTTTCTCTTTCTTCAAAGCCGAGTCACACATCGGTCAAAATACGATTATCTGTGGCTATCATTTTAGGAGTAACATTCCCTAGCCTTCGGCTATTCCTTAGGAAAATGACTCTCGATACATAGCTGTCAGCTTCCATGCGGGCACGACCAGACTCACCAACTTTCCCAACGTCTTCATTATGGTTTGAAACCAATGCAATTATTGTATAACGGTTCTGGAAAGAGACATTACAGAATGAAATACAATCATGAGTTAACAAATCATTTTCTTTTATCACTTCATTTCCAATGACTTGCATCATCCCAAATCGAGACTGTAACAAAGCCAAAATATGAAGCAAAATGATTATTAAGTGTTGTTCATAAACAACTCAAGAACCGATACACAAATCGACTGAATACTTAAATATCGGTTGCCAAATACTATGGAACCCGACTCATTAAACTAGTGAGTTCTTTCATAAACAAACCCGAGCCATAAAACATACAGTAACCAGTCCATTAACATTGAACTATCAAAACCCGATACATAAACATAACGTGTTCTCTCTTAGAACATAAGAACCCGAAACAAATAACAATATATAATAACCATATAGCAGAAATCTGTAAACCCGATACCTGGAAACATTAATTGTAAAGACTGAAATTTCGACACTAACAGCCACATCAGTAAAACCCATAACTTTAGGGAGTCGGTCAACAAGTCAATGGTCGATTACATAAGTCGACAAGATATCAATAGATTCCCTATTAAATAAA
>MU224971.1:4277308-4289006 GCA_018584345.1 Thuja plicata | reverse complement strand
GAAGAAGTTTAAAAAGAACCTGTTCCCTACGCTTCCTTCTTGACGTTCTTGCTGAGCCTCTGTCAAGATTATCCTGTGTTTTCCAACCAAGAAGAGAGAGCTACCCATTGTTCATCTGGTCTATACATAGAAACTTGAGGTGCTATCATTTGCCACCAGAGACGTCCACAGATGCTTCAATTTCCCTAGCTAACTCCTTTGTCATTCCTCCTTTCTCAATAGTTTATTTTTCTTTCCTCTTCCTGCCTCCTACGATTCAATCGAGACAGCAGATCGATCCTCTGTTGCCTCCTTCCATTCGATGAGCTCTTTTTTTTTTCTCCTCGTTCTTGAGACCACATCCTTCAGTCCTCATCCTTCCAAAAAAATGTGGATGCTGAAAAAAATAATTGTTTAGAGTAGATTTTGTCCTACTCCTCGCTCACATTACCAAGTACTTGGCTCCTCATATTGATTTCTTCTTTAAATGCAAAGAAAATAGAGATTTCTGGTGTGCAGATTCCTTCCTGACTGAGTCGCCCCTCAACGTGACAGTTACATATTTCCCATCTCTAAGACTGTGCAGAGTTAGCCGCCCATTACTGTGACAGTTACATGTTTCTCAATCCACAAGATGAAAGTTTATTATCCCTCCGTTATAAGTTATTTCTTTCCTATATGGACGTCCTGACGGTTATACACTTCAATTCTTTCCTATTTCATCGCTTCAACCTTTTTCCCTGAAAACAAGCTCGGCTCTCATTATTCCTTCCCCCGCCAAATTGTTATCATATCATCTCATGAAATCAATCGTTATGTAGCATAGGCAAAGCATGCTTTCTATTTAATGTTGTCGCTGCTTGGAATGCCATGATTCCAAGACTTACAAAGATGAATATGTTGAAAAGACTTCAGAGACTTTTGAGCAAATGCTAGAGTGCAGCCAAATTCTACAACTTTGCCTATATCATGAACACTATGCAGATGTAAGTTCTGGTATGTGGAAGAACGAACGCTTAGACCAGATTTGAAGCTTTATATCAAATGTTTGTTTTATAATGTTTTCTCAGGGCCATCAGTCCTACCATTTCAATGGAGAAATTTTTGAAGACCCGCCACTCTGGCTATCCCCAATAATTTCCATAAAACCATCCCCCACAAGATGAGGCACGTTCTCCATTTCTAATCTCTTGCCGACTTCTCAACTCCCCACTACCTTCACTAACAAATAATCCTAAAAATACGGATCTTATCTCATCTTCAAAATGGGTTGTGACATTAATGAACAAAACCACTCAAGAAACTCTGCAATCACCGTTTAGCAATTCTACTTAAAAGACAAATAAATACATAATATAAATGACTATAGTGTAAGAATAGCTCTCTGGCTGAAAGCCAAAGAATCGATTCCCTTTTACAACTTCACTCTTTCTATCTATGACCTATTCTCTCTACTCTCCTTCTATATCCCTCATTCGATTACAATGCTGTCTATTTAAAGACCATTCTAGATAGTTACAAACTTATTTGTCTTCATGACCATTCATATTCCTATTACAAATGTCATTAAAGCCATTTTTTAAAACATTCCAAATGTCATATGATCTCTTTTCGGAGATATCACAATGAAATTCAACAAATGACATTAATGGATATATCGCTTCTTGAAATTCGAAGGTGGAGGTGGTTCCCCTGCACCAAAAATCCTGGAGTATTAAGGTAAACATGAGTTGGATTCTAGTGAACACCTAGGAGCTCTGGGTCATTGGACTAAATGAAAAAATGGAATGACGACCCGGGGGCCTCGGAGCGCCCAAAGTCTGGAACAGTTAGTTGTTGTCGACATGACCAGTAGGAAGCCGTACTGAGTTTATATGGGTCGTCACGTGGCCACGTGAAAGGTGGCATAATAACATTAATGGCCACAAGTGGGCAGACGCGGGGGAAGTAAATGTTAGATGGGATGGGATTTGAATGCCTACTCATGGGAAATTAATCCCACCATTTAAGATGACACAGTAGAGGAGAGAGAAAGCTACCATGATTTAAACTAGCAAGGTGCTGAGTTCCAACCATGGCGACTACCTCTCGAAGAGCTCAATAGAGTAGTTTAAGATGTGAGTGAGCGCGTTGAGCTCATCAGGATGGAAGGATATACAAGAAATATACACCTAATGTACAGAGGGTCAAAGCACAATGAGGGCCAAAGCACAACTCGCAGGCTGACCGCAAGACAAATGACATATATATACTATTTACGCAAATTTACATGATGTACAGAATATAAAGAGACCTCTAAAGAAACCCTATGATAATGTACAACTTTATACACTAAATCAAAACTACACATAGGGTGGACAACCCTCTGGTAGAGCCAATCCACCAATGGGAGGCGACAGAAAGCAGAACCAGAAATGGAAAAGAGAGCAAAACAAAAGAAAGAACAACCGAAACAAGAACCAGAAAACCAGAGAACAAAGAGAGAAGGGCCAAAGGCCTACCTAGAAATATGAAGAATGCAAGGAAGATGAGCATGGGAGGCGCTCTACAACAAGTCCACCTGGAGCTGACCACGAACAAGCACTGTAAATCATTGTTCAATTAACCACTAAGAACAGGAGAAAAACATTGTTTCAATTGCCTTAATCACCTTGATATCTCTCTGAGTGCTCTAAGTGTTTTAATCATGGTAAATGTAAAAATGACAGGTAACTTCTATTTATACCCTTAGGGTAAAAATAAGTTGCTTTCTTTCTGCAAGCTCCGGAACAAGCAAACTTCCGGACTCCAGGCCCGGGGATTCCATACAATCATACCTCCTCGCGAAAGAAGACATGATGGCAGACAATCCTGGAGTCTAGAATCTGGCTCTCAGGAACAAACAAACTCTGGTACCAGGTCTCAAAGACACAAGAAGACAAAATCAAAAGAAAAGGCAACCCTCATGGACGCAAAGCCCAGAGGGAAAACAAAAGAAAACAAGGCGAGAGCCAAAGTGAAAAAAAAAGGGGCACCCAACATTTTGCCTACAAAATGTAGGGACGGGTATGCAGGGCATAACAACATGGATCCCTCTAAACTTTGCAATCTTGATCACTCATTTAACCCTTCAAAATCCTCACCACTCAATTTGTCTCTTTGTCCAAACCTTTGAAATGACCATTTAAATGGTCTCTCCATTTGAAACCATTTGAAACCATTCAACCCAACCAAGCTTATATCATGATCAACTTAACTCTACCCAAACCCTTGGGAAATCCTATAAATACCAAGCATTTTTAGAGCATAACTAATCCTAGACATTCATGAGAAATTCTTCAAGATCGTAGCATTTGAGAGCAATTTGAGAGAATAATAGAGCAATTTGAGAGCAAGATTGAATGAATTGCATTACAATTTGAGAGTTGAGAGCTAGATTTAGGCATTGTCAAAAATCAATTCTCATTCTAGGACTGTCACTAATGGAGATTAAGCCTTAGAGCTTCAATAGCATGCTTAGTTAGAGAGTCATGGAATGCTTATTGTTATTTTGTCAATTCTTTGAGTTAAATTAGACTTTTCTTTCCATAGAATTGATTGATTTCAAACTAATTTCATGAAGGTATACTTTATATATACACAATATATACACAATATATATATATATGTACAAATATGTGTATATATATATATACACATATATACATATGTATATATATACATATGTATGTGTATATATATATATATGTGTGTGTGTGTGTGTGTGTATACATATATATATGTATATACATATATGTATGTATATATGTATAGATATGTATATATATACATATACATATATATGAATATGTATATATATGTATGTATGTATATATGCATATGTATGTTAGTATATATACATGTATGTATGTATGTATGTATGTATATACATATGTGTATGTGTGTATGTATATGTACATATATATATATGCATGTGCGTGTGTGTGTGTGTATAAAACTATACTAGTGGACTACATGATTATATTGGTTATAAATATGTTCATCTTTAGTTTTTGTGCTATCAAAGTTTGTCTTCAAGACAACATGGGATTGGGGAAGCCATTTCTCTAAGGGAAGTCATCGATATAGGGTAAGCTACTTATAATTCTCTACATATCTCTCCATCTCTCCCTCTCCATGTCTCTACCTCCTTCCCTCTCCACTTCTCTATATATCACCTATGTTTCCCTCCTTCCCCCACCACTTCCCACCCCCTCTCCCTTTCTCCTTCCCTACATTTATTTCTATCACTTCTCCATTTGTTTTATCACTTCTTTCCTTCTTTTATTCCATGTTTCTTCCCCATTCTCTTTCCATCCTTCCCCTAGTTTCTCTTTCTCTCCCTCTTCATTGATTTGACTCCCTCCTAATATCCTTTTCCCCACATTTCTTCATTCCTTTATTTGTGACATTAACAATTCCTAGAAACTTTAACCACACCAATTTGCATTTTAAAAACTTCCCTTTGGGCCACATGGATGTTCAAAATGGTGAATTTTGCCATACCATTCGGTGAATTTTTCCATACCATTCGGTTCTATAGTTTTCCATCCATGTTTTCTCCTTCCAATTTGGTTTCTCAACTTCATCGTCGTCAGGTTTACGCATTTTTGAAGTGGATATTTGTGAAATTACCACTGTAATTGTTCATGTCTCCTAAACTATCTAACCAAATAATTTTTTTTAGATTTGAACAACATTAACATATTAATCTTTAATTTCTTTTAAACTCTCCAAACTTCTCAAAGACATAAGTGTACCATTTTTTAATAAATATTTACCTACTTGTGTAAATTTGAAATAAAGTATGTATTATTTTCTTACACTTCATTCTTTACGATTTCAAAAATATGAAGTTTTTTAGTAGTTTGGTGCAAGTTATCCATGACACACAAACACATACCTAATTTTTACCTAATGTGTCCACTTTTAAAAACATAAAACATTATAATAAAAAAATAGACAACTTCTAGTACTCACTCTCAACTATCCTTCTACCAAAAGGCTTTTCAAAATACTAAATGCAACTAAAAATTTTGTGTGACACACGTCAGGTGCTATGTTATGTTTTTCTAAAAAGGGGAATATTTTTTTGGTGTGTGAAGGATTTGACCCAATTTATCTTATCCATTTTTGAAAAAATTTTATAGTTTAGAATCTAGATTCAAATAACTAAAATTTATCTTATTTGGGTATCTTCAAATTTTGAGGCCACAGGTCTCAAATTATTTCTTCAAGTTTCGGTTTATATAATTTCAGGAAAAAAAATTGGCCACGTATACCCCTTTTTGTTCACCATCTTGGTGCACTTACTCTAGATAATGCATGATTTTTGATATACTACTAGTCTAATTGAAAACTCTCCTCAAATGAGAGGATCTAATTTTGAACTAGTAGAAGGCAATTAGATCTATTGTGGATCAAAATATTCTTGGTTATAAAACAAATAGAACCATTGATGAGAATATTAAGGATTATTCTTCAACCAAGCATGTTCATGCATATGAGAAACTCAAGGGTAAACCTAGTCTAGATGTCTATTGTTGGATATTGCAGGATGGCCATACATCTCCCATTGTCCTTGAACATGGCTTTATTGGCATAAGTAGAGGTCATTTTGAGTGATATATTAGGATCCTTTTGTTTGCCTCCTCATATATTTTTTGTTGAAGGCCATTCACATCTTATTCAGAAAAATATTACTAAGTATTAGAAATTGTTTATAAACATCTAGGGGAATGCAAGGCTCTTTGTAGGATCATGTTGGCCCCTATATCATGTTAAGCATTCAACCATAAATTGGTTGACTAGTTGGTCATATAGACCCTTGACAATAGATTTTAGAAAGAGAAAACACTCCTTGGAGATGAAATTAAGAAACAAGTAGAGTTTGGTAGATTAGTAAACTTGATTAATGGTGTGGCTAAATTTGCTACCAGTACATTGCCAATGTTATCTTAAGTTGACTTTATTCCTATATATTGGTTTGGTCTTCATGCCCTTTAAACTATAACTGATTGTGATATGACTTACAAAATATTTTTATTCTCTTAATTTGTAGTAAAGTTCTTCCTCTAAAAATCTTATTGTAAATTAAAAATATTTTAAAAAGATCACAATTCTTAATCAAGAAAATTTTCAAATGTAGATTTAGAATTTAAAATTTCGACCAATTATAAATTTAATATCAACAACCTTTAGAAACACTAAAGTTATAATTAAAAATATTGATTCGCCCAAATTACAATACAAGTCCTTGTAAAAGGACATGGCCCTCATAAAGAACATTTGCTGAAAGGACATGGTCCTCATAGAGAACATTTGCTACATATTGCATTTACTAATATCTAAGTATTTGCTATAACCCTATGAGATTTGGCTGAATGAATAGCCTTGATGGGTTTGATAATATAATATTATAGTGTAATGAACTCCTCAACTGATGGGATGTGCCACTTTGTATTGAATAAACTTCTTATTCTTTTAGGGACTATTACGTTTCGTAGAATCACGAGACAAATCACACCAACCGTTACAATTTATCTGAAATTTAAGGTGGAAGCAAATGTCTGGCCGAATTGCCAATTGGAAGGAACCAAATTGTTCATGGTGAGATTTCTTCCATTGCTGCTCATCACTTTAAATGACAAACTCTGGCCATTCAGGTATGAATTGCTTTGCCAATTTGCTCCCCAATTTCTATTCATTTGTTGCCATTCAGTGTTTGATCCTTTTATCCACGCTGCTATAATGTCTCCTCTTCCTCCCACATTGCTTATCAACACTAACTCAAAGTAGTCTCTTCCATTTATGGTAAAACGAATTCCCCCAGTCTTCTTGCATGGAACCCTGCAATTAATCTCAACATGTTCAAAACCCATCTATTCTTTAGATCAATTGGACAGTATGTTTTGTGCCAAGAAGATGAAAAATGGCATACCTCCTATATTGAACTGGTACAATTCCAGCTTCGTATTTGGCAATCTGCAGGAAGGCAGGTTGTGCCATGTCAAAATGTTGGAGAGGCAAATTACACCATCCTCCATTGTCATTTGGCTGTGCATTATTAGGTGGGCAGAAGTTAGTAGCAGTGATTATAATGGATTTGCCAGCCAGACACCATTGAGGAACTTTTTTGGCATCACACTGTATTTGATAGCAAGCTCCACATACAGCCCCATTGTTGAACAGTGCACTGCTTAGAGCTGCAGTATTTGTTCCATATCCTGCACTATACATATTACCATACCCACAAGCACCACCTGCAACAAAAACAACACAACCTAGTTTTAACTTCACATAATCTTGCAAGCAAGAAAAAAGAAAGTGTATTAATACCCAAATATTGGCTGGGCTATACATAATCTCCAAACCAAACAATAACAATGATAGGTAAAATTTTTGCCATTTGATTTTATTGAATTATAGAAGAGTAGCTAACTGAAACTGACCCATTGTTCCAGTGGCATCACTCCCCCCATAAAAAGTAGCATGCCCTGCAGTCCAGCCTTGAACTAGAATTGCTTTTAGGATGAAAAATGCTAATGCACACACCACCATAACCATCTTCATCTCTGCCATTTCTTTTGCAGTCTTATAATACCCAAAAAACTTAAAAAGCTGATATGATTTCTCTTTCAATCGTACCCCTCCTATATAGTTGAGGATTCAACCTTTAATCTTAAGACAAGGATCAAGATAAAAGCACGAGGAGCACTTTGAGGCATTAAATTCAATGCACAAGTACCCAAGGTAAAAAATTCACTGGATTTGGAAGCAACTCGATGAAATTTTTATATTGTCATTTTATATCCCATTCATAAGTAGTTTAGGCTATTGAAGCTAAATAAGCAATAGCTTCAAGGAAAAGTAATCAACTGTAATGATTTACAAAGGAAGCTTTTTTTGTAAAGTGAAGTCAAGTGAAAAGTAGGGTATAGCTATTGTAATGTTACATTCTTTGCACATTTGGCCGGCTCCTCTGCTATTGCCGAATCCAATGTCAATGCATGGTCAATTTATGCATGATTAGTTTGAAGATTTAGACTTCACCCATACCATATTAATTTTTTATTCTTCTTCCTATGCAAATCACCATTCTGATTTTTCAATGTTTTATATTTGACCATATTGAAAGGGATTTCTATCGTAAATTTAAGAAATAAGATATGGATTCTGTCTCTTATACTTCTAATTTGACCAGATTAATTTATTTTTTCTTTTTCCTACGTGGCATTGTCTACAGTTTCTGTAACATTGTCTGCAGTTTCTGTAACTATTTTTTTCAGCAACAGACTTCCATGGATAAGTTATCAAACCAGGTATTGGCATTATCTTTTCCCTGTAGATATTATCAAAGTATTTGTATTCACAGCAGTTGGGCTCCTTTTGACGTTACCAGCTCAAATTTAGAAAAATAATCTTATTGTGAATAAGAAGAAAAGAACCACACAAGATTCATCTACTCAAAATAAGTAATAAATAAAAAGTTTAAGAACAGCGGGAATGAGAAGAAAGATGTGTATTGTAATAAGTAATAAATGAAAATTTGAAAAACATAGCGTGAATGAGAAGAAAGGTATGTGTATTATTAATCATCTATTAGAAATATATCCCTTGGAGTTGACGGCGCCTGCTCAGGGTGTGCTTTGTTTGCAGGTAAGCATCGGCTCAGTTTAATGGTTTTGTGCCTATCGGAAATATTTTTATGTTAATAGAATTTTTAAAATTGTAACGCAGAAATTAGTATTTTTATTAATATCATTATTATTGTATTTTGGATTTATTATGATAGAAATGATTTAATATAATAATATATAGATAAATAACATTTTGTATTAAATTTAATTTATGGTTCAAAATTGTTTATTTTAAATTTTTAGTTACAACAATTCTTATGTATTTGTATTTTCTCATTATTATTATTGTAAGTTCTTATTTTATATTTAGTGCTACACCTTCACTTTTTGTAAATTATCATTTTATTTGTAAGGTTTGTTTTTGAGTAATTCAAGGTTGACCTAGTTCAATCCCAATGTTTAAGAAATGAAACTAATATTTAAATGCTCTCAACTTTCTCAATCATTTCTAGTAGCAATTGGGAACTACATAACATACATTTTGTCTAATATGTTGTTACGCTAATATATTCAAAGACATTCAATGTACACTTATTAGACGTACAATTACTAAGAAAATCATTAGATCCCACTCAATTTCTGATTGAATCAAAAGTGTTAAATATTATGTATAGATAAAGTACATTAGATTTTAGAAAACAATGGTGAATTGATTAAAAGCATCTTCAACATCATTCTTCCATTAGATCACTTTTAGAGATAAGTAATCTTCTCAGTTTGAATTTTGTCTTTATTTACTGATTGTTTATTCCTCTTCTTAAACTAGGTTTATTTTTCCTATGTTAATTGGATTTATTTTCTCTCCCTATATTATGGAAAATATATTTTATTGGCTTACACCCCAAAGGTTTATATTCTAAATTTTAGTTTTTTAAATCTGATTTTTAGATTATTTTATCTTATTTCAAAATCTAATTAAGATATAATTCCCCTTACCTCTTTATATGTTTCATAGACTTATATTATTTCTAAGGTTTGTGATTCATAATGCAGCCTTACTTATATTATTTCTAGGGTTTGTGATTCAACCTTAATTTCTCCCACCCTCATTTCTATGGACATCCTTTTACCTTCAAAATTTTGAGTATAACCCCTCATATCCTTTGCAGATGAGTGCATGCTTAAATTGTCACATGGCTGATGGCCTAATTAACTCAAAATGGTGTCTGGGAAAGGACCCAATAACTGATATACCCCCAATAGCCGTGATAGTGACCCAATAACCGTGATAGGTTTTGTCATAGAGACCCCCCCCCGCCCCAATAACCAACTTCAAAATGGTCATTTCCTACACACAGNTTTGTCATAGAGCCCCCCCCCCGCCCCAATAACCAACTTCAAAATGGTCATTTCCTACACACAGAAAAACCCAATAAGTGTTAGTAACACGCCCAATAGTCGTGCACCACAACACTATTAACTAAACACTATCAGTGCATGGCTATTGGTACAATTTTGTTTCTATTACACATCAACTTGCACCGAAAAGGTTACATTATTATTAACATTGAAACATGTTTGCTTACATTTACAAAATCAATGGATTGGTCTTACAATATCCATATATCATAATAAAGTGCAAATCATGTTATATTTGTGTACACACATGCACGGCTATTTGTACACACATGCACGGCTATTGGTGCACAACATCTTTAATCAACTACATACATGCACGGCTATTGGTGCATACAATTCTGAATCAATTACATACATGCACACCTATTGGTGCAAAAACACTTTAAATACATGCTACATTATTTTTTATGGCTCTCACCTGCACACTCACCCAAACATGTATGACATCTTCAGGCAATTAATCGAGCAGCAATTTGTACCTGTAGGTAGCTGATGGTGTAAGGCTCACCAATAGAGCACAAATAAAGAACAAAAACCAATTATAAAAATGCAAATTCTAATTCTAATTTCTACTTCAATTAGAAAATATAAATTTTATTATTCAAATTTCTACTTCTCAATCCACCAAATGAAATACCAAATTATAATCCAAATTTCTACAAGACTATAAAAATGCAAATTATTATTCAAATTATGCACTTCTTCTATCCGCCAAATGAAATACCAAATTTATAAATGCAAATAATAATATAAATTTGTACAAGAATATAATAATGCAAATTATTATTTAAATTATGCACTTCTTCAATCCACGGAATGAAATACCAAATTATAAATGCAACTTATCATTTAAATTCCTACTTGAATTTTAAAAATGCAGTGAATGACAAATAAAAAAATGCATCTTGTCAATCAAATTTCTACTTGAATTAAAAAAATCAAATTAATATTCAAATATGTGCTTCTTCCATCCACCGTGTGAATGCAAATGATTGTGGTTTTATGCATGAAATGACCGATGTATTCCCACCACTATTTGAATTTCAAAAATACCAACCACAAATTAAATGAATAATTTCGTATAAGAGTGAGGGAGTGCACGTAATTCAGCATTCCTTGTTTGAGAGCTGCATTATTCTCTGCACTCAGAGCTGTTTTATTCTCTACTCTTTCCACTTTAAGGTTGGTACCAAATATTTCATATTTTATAAATTATTCTATGCTCTCTTCTTTTAACTATTTTATTGTTTGTCTGTTTAAAGCTTCTACACATGCTTTGCAATGTCTTTTAAAAGGCTTGACAACATTGTTCATTATAGGCTTATGAATGTTCATTATAAGCTAATGAATTAACATTCATAACCATGTAATGAACTATGGTGAAGATTGTCATTTTAATCATGAGAAGATGTTGTATTTCTTTTTAATACAGTGTATTTGTAGTTTGAATCATTTGACTGACTTATTTCTACGGCTTAATAATTTCTCTATTAAATATTTTGAGTATAATCATTTCAAGGTGTCAGAGGGTTTCTGTCTATTCTCTTCTAATGCATCTGCATAACCTATTTTCATGATTTCCTTGTGGTGATTTCCATAATTCATTAGAGGCTTATGAATGCTACATTATCCACTGTAATTATTGTAATATATGTGACAGAAATAGGGAACATTGTTTATATATATATATATATATATATATA
>MU224971.1:4250722-4268501 GCA_018584345.1 Thuja plicata | reverse complement strand
TATATATACACATGTATGTGTATATATGTATAGATATCCATAATTATGTGTATGTTTACATAATCGTGTATACATATACATAATGATTATCTAAACATAATCATACACATAATTATAGATATCTATACATATATACACATATGTAAACATGTAAACATAGATATCTATACATGTTTATATAATGATTATGTAAACATGCACATAATTATAGATATCTATACATATATACACATACGTGTATATATATATATATACACACACACACACATAGGTGTATGTATGTATATATATACATACATGTGTATATATATATATACATGTATATAAAAATATATTTGTATGAAAAAGAAATAGAACATCTTATCATGTTTAAATCGACAATGTTCCCTATTTTTATCACACATATTGCAATAATTAGGCTAGAAGAGAACATAGAGGAACCTCCTACAACAATATGGTGAAAATGCATGAAATAACAGAATATAAAGCAACAGTAGAACTCACAGTGAATCTATTGATCGTGGGCCACTTTGAGGGGGTAACCTCCTTTGAGTAAGCTCAATAAAATAAATTCGTTGGTGCCCATCAAAGGCCTCAACATACACTTATATACTAAGTACAATCTAGAAAAGTAATACTACCTATGCATGTGGGATAATAAAATATACTCACGGGATGACTTACAAAGCATATGCGTCCAACAACACTACACTAACAAAATAAATAGAAGGAACACACAGGTTCCTAACATCCCCTCTCTCTTAGAAAAAATCTTTGTCCTCAAAGCTTAAGGTGTGGAAATTGTTGCTAAATCTGAAGAAGGGGTTCCCATGTAGCATCCTCTAGTTGCATTCCGTGCCATTGAATCAAGACCTCAAAGATGGAGTGAGAGTGAATCTGACGAGTGCGCTGGTCAAGGATTGCCTCAGGCTCCAGGATAATGGATCCTTCCTTATCCATTTTAGGGAGAGCAGTTTGTGCTCTGACATTGGTACCAAGAACTTGCTTGAGACAAGAAATGTGAAATACTAGATGAATGCAGGAAGAAGGAGGAAGTTCCAGTTTATAAGCAACTGAACCAATCTCTGTAGAACCTTATATGGCCCATAAAATTCTGGGGCCAGCTTATGACACCCTTTAAGCTTCAAGGAGGATTGCTTGTATGGTTGTAGACAAAGAAAAACCATATCCCCAACTTGAAATGAGCGCTCAGAACAGCGTTGGTCTACCTGTTGTTTCATTCAATTGCGAGCCATGTGAAGATTGTCCTGTAAGGTGTGAAGAATCTAATCCCTGGTGCAGAGAACTATGTCAACTACCTAGACTGGTGAGCTACTGGAGGTGTAGGGAAGGAGCACTGGAGGTGCCTGACCATAGACTAATTCATATGGAGTCATTTTAGAGGTAGTGTGATAAGAGGTATTGTACCACCATTCAGCTAAAGGAAGCCACTTGGCCCACTGATGTTGCTTTTTGGAAGTGAAGCAGCGAAGATAAGTTTCCAAGTATTTGTTGACAATTTCGTTCTGACCATCGGTTTGTGGGTGATAGCCTAAACTCATCTTCAGTTTGGTGCCAGTTTTCTGAAATAGTTCAGTCCAAAAATGACTGGTAAAAGTTGCATCACGATCTGAGACAATGGGAGAAGGGAGGCCATGAAGATGGAAGATCTTGTCCATGAAGATTTGTGCAACTAAGGAGGTAGTATAGGGGTGGCTGAGGGCACAAAAATGACTATATTTAGATAGACGATCACCCACAACCAAGATCACTGTCTTGCCACCTGATTTAGGAAGCCCTTCATTGAAATCCATAGAAATATCAGTCCAAATCCATGTAGGGATGGGCAAGGGTTCTAGCAAGCCAGGAAGGAGGGTCGTTTCACCCTTGTGGTGTTGTCAAGTATCACATTCAGCCACCATCTGTTGAATCATCTATTTCAATCCTTTGCAAAAGAATTTTTGCCTTGCCCTCTCATAAGTTTTGAGGAATCCTAAGTGCCCTGTCGAAGGAGAAGCATGGAGTTCATAAGAAATAGCCTGTTGCAGATCTAGATTTTAAGGAAGCACTAGATGGCCCTTGTATGGGAGAGAAGCAACATCCCAAGAGTAATGTGGAACAGCAGAAGGATTATTGGCTAGCTAGTGAATGATTTGAGATAAAGAATATTCACTGACATAGCCCTGAGGAACAGATGCTAACCAATTGGGAATTGGCATAGAAATAGCTGAAAGGGAAGCTTGATCATCAAATGTGCGAGAAAGAGCATCTACCACAATATTGTCCTTACCCTTCTTGTAGGTGATCTCATAATCATACCCCATGAGTTTTTTGACCCATTTCTATTGTGTAGGGGAGGATACGCGTTGTTCCAGGAAGTATTTCAAACTTTGGTGATCAGTCTTGATGCAAAAATGACTCCCTAGGAGGTATGGCCGCCACTTCTGTATAGCATGCAAAATAGCCATCATTTCTTTTTCATAAGTATATAGGGCTAGATTCTTACCAGAAAGGGCTTTGCTAGTGAATGCAATAGGATGGTTAGCTTGAAGGAGAATAGCACCCAGTCCATTACCGCAAGCATCACTCTCAATAGTGAAGGGCTTGGAAAAATCTGGCATAGCGCGAACAGGTGTACTACACATAGCTTGTTTCAGTTGTTCAAACGCATTCTCAACAACATGGGTCCAGGTAAAAGCATCCTTTTTTAACATAGCTGTCAATGGTGCTGCAATCTTCCCATAATTCTTGACAAACTTGTTGTAATAGACAGTTAGCCCCAAAAAACCCTGAAGGCTCTTGAGATTTTTAGGATGCAGCCAATTTTTCATGGCATCTATTTTTGTAGGATCCACCCAAACCCCTTGGTGTGCAACAATATTCCCGAGATGCTCCACTTCCTCCTGGCCAAACACACATTTAGACTATTTTGCACAGAGTTGATGATCAGAAAGAAGTTACATTACAAGCTCCAGATGATGGAGATGCTCAGCCCAGGTTTTTCTATATATGAGGATATCATCGAAGAAGACCAGAATGAATTTCCTGAGGTATGGCTGAAATATTTTATTCATCACTGCCTAAAATGTTGAAGGAGCATTAGTGAGGCCAAGGGCATGACTAAAAATTCATAGTGACCATCATGTGTGTGAAAGGCTATTTTAGGTATATCCTCCTCATTAACCCAAATTTGATGATACCCAGAATGAAGATTCAACTTGGAGAAAAAATGAGCGCCATGAAGCTCATCAAGAAGCTCATCAAAAACTGGAATGGGAAACTTATCCTTTATGGTGAGATGATTTAGTGCTCAAAAATCAATGCAGAGTCGCCATGACCCATCTTTTTTACAGACAAGCAAAACTAGAGAAGAAAAGGAACTGGTACTAGGGTGAATAATACCTTGCTTCAGTAAGTCACGAACGAGCATCTCAATTTTGGTCTTCTGATTAAATGGGTAGCGGTAGGGCCTGATGTTGGGTGGAACACTACCAGGAAGGAGCTGAATATAGTGGTCCTCTGGGTGAGAAGGGGGAAATCCCACAGGTTTAGTAAATACACCTGAATAATTATCCAAAATTTATTATAGATCTGCAGGAGTACTAGAGACCGCTGATGGCTGCATCTGAATGTAATGGAGCTGAGCGATGACACCATGTGAATTCTTCTTAAGAAGTTTCTCCATACGATGTGAACTGATGATGCTGAGAGACCTTGGTTGTAAGCCTTTCAAAGTGTGTTGTTGACCATTGGCTGAAAATTGCATCCAAAGTTTAGCAAAATCCCATAGAATGGGGCCAAGAGTGCGTAACCATTGGGCGCCCAAAACCACATCACATACACCTAAGGGCAAGGAAAACATGTCAGAGCGCAGGTTATAATCTCCAATAGAGAGATGCACATTGCGAATTTTCCATTTGCAAGGTAAAGTGCCCCCATTGGCAATCATGACATCAAAGCTAGAGCAGGGATGGACAAAGCAATCAACCTGTTTGGCTATTCGAGGGTCAATAAAGTTATGAGTGCTACCAGAATCAATGAGTATAGTAAGAGGGATCTTCTTGAAGAAACCCTGGACCCGCATGTTTTGTGGAATAGTGACTCTTGCCAAAGCATGGAAAGATATCTCTAGTTGAGCTTCTGGCGAAGGAGGTTCAGGATGTTGAGTCTCAAACTCATCATCCACTATTTTGTGCACATCTACATATTCTTCCAGTTCAGGTGGAGAATCCACATCCAAGAGGTAGAGCTTTTTCTGAACACATCTATGGCCTCGGGACCATTTCTCATCACAATTATAACAAAGCCCTTTTTCTCTCCTGGCCCGCATCTCTGTTTTAGACAAGTGCTTGATAGGAGTAGTTCTAGGAGCTGGCATGACTTGAGGATTGTGAGAACTCATATTTCTGAATGGAACAAAATTGGATCTGGAACATTATAGAGAACTAAGCTTGTCCTCTGCTAACTTAGCCAACCTAAGGGCTTCCATCATTGTAGTGGGTCGAAACATTTTTACTTCAGATCAAAGTGCATCCTTCAGACCACTGACAAAACAACTGCGGAAGAATTCATCGGACAATCCATCTGTGTGATTAGCTAATTTTTCAAACTTTGTCTGGTATTCTCTTACAGTGCCTATTTGGCATAGTTTAGTGAGTGCTCCTATGAAATCATCAAAAGCACTAGGGCCAAAGCACTCCAAAAGGATTGTGCACAATTTTGTCCATGTTGGGTCTACATTAGCCTTGATGTACCAACGGAACCATTGAAGAGTTTCATGTTCCAAATGAAAAGATGCAAGTGGGACTTTGTTGTTATCCAAAGTATTATGCAAGCTGAAATACTACTCTGCCCTGTAAATCCATCCAGTCGGATCAGCACCATCGAAGCGAGGAAAATCAAGCTTCGGTCCACAAAAATTTCCAGAAGAGAACCCAGCGTCTCCAGAATGGTTGCGGTTCATGGCTGAATGCTGAAGAGTGAGACCGAGAAATTTGTCATCCAGATCTTGAAGTTTGGTTTTGAGGGATGCAAGTTCCTCCTCCATGATTTTTGCTCCTGTACGTGTAACAACCATAAAGCAATTTTTTTTTGGGAAATGAATAGAAAATGAGAAACAAAAACTTTTTCAGTTAGGGAAAACTTGGATTTGGGCAAAACTCATATGGGAAATGGGTGTTTGACGAGTGGTTGGACACTTTCTGATGAAAAGGGAAAAATAAAAATGAGGGTTTTAGGGTTGGGGAGGCGGAATGAGATGAGCGATCCAAGAGGGACAAGGGAGCAGACTAAGGAATTGAACTGTGTGGGTCGGTTTGGTGGCGATTGGATGAGAGGCAAAAAAGATAGGGAAAACCCTAAAATTAGATAAATGAGGGATTTAGGGCTTCGATATGTAGAATTTGGGGTAGGTTCATCAAGGAAGGAAGTATGCAAAATGGTATTTTAGGGGTTCTGAGGAACTTTGAGAGGAAACGGGGAGAAATCAAGGAAGCTATAGCTAAAAAATACTCAAATACTGAATAACTGAAAAGAAATATTGCAATAACAAGATATATGAATTGAAAGGAACCTGAAGGCCACGACGGAAAAAAAAATTGACATAATTTCCACCCAGCAAGCCCAAGAAAGTGCTCTGATACCATATGAGAGAAACCTCCTACAACAATATGGTGAAAATGCATGAAATAACAGAATATAGAGCAATAGTAGAACTCAGAGTGAATCTATTGATCGCGGGCCAATTCGAGGGGGTAACCTCCTTTGAGCAAGCTCAATACAATAAATTCATCGGTGCCCATCAAAGGCCTCAACATACACTTATATACTAAGTACAATCTAGAAAAGTAATACTACCTATGCATGTGGGATAATAAAATATACTCACGGGATGACTTACAAAGCATATGCGTCAAAAAACACTACACTAACAAAATAAACAGAAGGAACACACAGGTTCCTAACAAGAACAAACAAAAACCCTCAACACCTAGAAATGATTATACCCAAAATATTTAACAGAGAACTGATTAAACCCTAGAAATAAGTCAGCCAAATGATCCAAACTAAAAATACATTGTATTAAAAAGAAATACAACATCTTCTCATGATTAAATTGACAATGTTCCCTATTTTTGTCACATATATTGAAATAACACAACAACATCTCATGATTAAAATGACAATGTTCCCTATTTCTGTCACATATATTACAATAATTACAGTGGATAATGTACCATTCATAAGCCTCTAATGAACTATAGAAATCACCCCAAGGAAATCACGAAAACAAGTTATGCATCACAATGAAATCATGAAAACAAATTATGCACACGAAGTAGAAGAGAACCGACATAAACCCTCGACACCCAGAAATGATTATACTCACAATATTTAATAGAGAAATGACTAAGCCCTATAAATAAGTCATCCAAATGATTCAAACTAAAAATATAGTTTTATAAAGAAATACAACATCTTCTCATGATTAAATCACCAATGTTCTCTATTTCAGTCACATATATTGCAATAATTACAGTGGATAATGTAGCATTTATAAGCCTCTAATGAACTACAGAAATGATCACCGCAAGGAAATTAGGAAAACAAGTTATGCATTGCAAGGAAATCATGAAAACAAGTTATGCACACGCATTACAAGAGAACATACAGAAACCCTTGACACCTAGAAATGATTAAACTTGAAATATTTAACAGATAAATGATTAAGCCCTAGAAATAAGTCAGCCAAATGATTCAAACTACAAATGTACTGTATTAAAAAGAATTATAACATCTTTTCATGATTAAATCAACATTGTTCCCTATTTTTGTCACATATATTGCAATAATTACATGAAAATAAGTTATGCACACACAACTTAGAAGAGAACATACAGAAAACAAGTTATGCAATGCAAGGAAACCACAAAAACAAGTTATGCAACGCAAGGAATTCATGAAAACCAGCTATGCATGCGCATTGAACAATAAGAAACTAGTGAAATCATTGTTACTTGAGATTGGAGCATCACCTGAAGCAGAGATGACGTGTGGAGATGGACCACCATGAGCCAAGAGGAGGTGCAGAGAGAAAAGAAGGTGGCAAAATGGCGTAAACCAGCTTCTACTGCACATGGTTTTAGGGTTATCAATGGGAAGTTAATGGGTAAACCAACACTGGTTACGTGCCACCACTTGGATAGCAGTTTTGTCAATGTGATTTTCTATGGGGTCAGTTGAGGGTAAATGGGGTCATTGGCAGGTTATAATAACATGTTGACACAAATAATTAAAGTATTAGAGTGACTATTTTATAATCACCACTAAACGGACCAATGTCAAAAACATATTGGTCATGGGTGCAATAGCGATCAGTTATTGGGTCTAAACCGATTATGTTTTGAACATTTTATTGTTGTGTATTGGGGGGTCTGGGGCGGGTACTGGTCGCCACTTTTGAAATGGAACTTTGAGACCACTTTGCGCTCAACGATCTCTACAGAGAGATCAACGAATACCCAAAATCCAAAACCTTAGCTTTAAGCTTTTGATTCACCTACAGAGACACACTAAAAAAATTAAGGAAATACGCTTTATGCTTTACGATTTCTAGGTGCACGAAGTTAGCCTGGGTGGCTACTCGGTCCTCTCCCTAATTTCAAGATGTTTCTATAAATACAACTATTTCTAGAAGTTACAACTAATTTAGGAAAAACATATTATGAAACCTCATTGCTACACAAATGATGCTCAAAAACTATTCTCCACCTCTCCCAAAAAATTCAAGAATCAATGGATAGGTAGTTTAATGCGACTAGAATCTCATTAAACAAAAGCCTCTTTGTCTTCTTTATCCATTCCTTGATAGAGAGTCTGAGATAGGACATTTTTAGGAAACAAAGGCGTACACATTGCCCCTTTCTCTCTTTTGAATCTATCCTTGTGTCTACTTCCTCTTTCCTCTCATCATTCCATTCTTAAATTTCCATTCATTAACGGTTCAAAGGATGGTCTGTTACACACCTGTTTCTATAACTTCCCTTAGGAACAAATTACTAATATGATTATCGAGGAGAGGATATTCATGCCTTATTCCAAAGCTTGTCAAAAATGAAAAAAATAAATAGGAAAAAAAATTTGGTTCATGTCTTTCTCCAATTTGCCTAGGATGCTCCTTCATCGCTTTTTTTTGTTTTCAATTTAACCTATAAGATTTTCTTATGTTTGAGGAGGATGTCTAGGAATTGGAGGAATTTGCTAAGATTTTTGTTATCCAAATTTTCTTCATTGAGGTTTGTGAATAAGGCTTCACATCTATTATTGAAATCTTTTTAGTTCTTGATTAATTAAAAATATTGAATCAAAATAATTGTTAAGATACTGTATTGAATTTTTACACTTAAAAATTAGAAAAGAAACTACCTCCTCAACTTCACAAACATCGTGATGATAGAAGCATACCAAAAAGGGAGAGATGATCAAGTCTAGAAAGAACGGTGAATTATAAATTTATTCCCTAAACCTTTCTCTACTAAAAAAAGTATAGGGGCATCTTTTCCCTAAACCTTTCTATACTAAAAACCTATAGGGGCATCTCTTTCCCAAAGAGTATGTATATATTTATGTAATTCCAAATGAGTTCAAAATCATATGTAGTTCTTCTAGTATTTCACCAATAAATATAAGAATTTGTATTTTTCCAATTTAAGATAGTCTATACAAGTACTAAGCACAACCATTTGTCACATACATTAGCAATGTATATCCCTTAGGGATTCCCAACTTTGAAGTAAACTTGGGACTAAATAAATGAATCTAAAGATCATGTAAATGCAACAATGTGCAATTATACATGATCCTACTTAATGAGTCAATTAAATATAGTAAGATGGCATAATATTAAGAACCTGGATTTTAAGCCATCTCCACATGTATATATCAAAATATCAAATATCTTTACACTCAGTTAAGCATCTTAGTGACACACCTTAGGACAATAGTGTCTTATCAAGACAAATTGTCTAATTTAAATTTATACACTAAAATTATGTATAACATTGGCACCATAAAACAAATACATTCATATTAGAGGATAGGGTAATAACAACCAAAATATCACCACCATGCAATAATTATGCAAAATATTTAACATGGTTCTAAGTGATTTCCTACATATAACATGATTTTAGGATAAATTAAATATCTTAACCATATTTTATAATAACCTCCTTTAGAATATAAAATCAACAAGTTAGGATACCAAGCCATGTTATACAATGTTCTATATACCCATTATTAGTAATCTTTAGAAGAGACCATTGTTGTAGTCCTTAGAGCTATCTTCTTCAAGATAAATGTGTCATCTAAATTATAGAACATTATTCAATTGTAAGAAAAATATTCTTCTCTAGTACCTCAAACCGATAAAATATAATAATTTCTAATACACCATACCAATAAAATATAATAAAAACACAAAAAAGAAGTTATATTATTTTAACTATAATTTCCACATCTAAAAGCTATTAAGGTGGCTACAAGAAGTTGAGTCCCTCTTTTGGGCAAAAAGTCGAAGTGCTTTCCCTATTATTCAAATTTTATGTCAATTGATGTCAAAATTTGAGGCACTTAGAGATTGAATATCAAAACACTTCACTAATATAAAATGTAGTACTCGGGGTCTAATTTTCAAATATGTAATTTATTTCAATACCCACATGGTAGAAATTGTTTTTTAGTAGGCATGTTTAAAAATCACTTTTTTCATAATGTTTGTTTTAGGACCATACCACACACGTGTACGACCACTGTATTTTGACCTAAATAAATATTTTTTTGTGAATCCTTTTGGGGAAAGATACCTAAGACACCAAATATTAATGAACATATTTTTTCTTTTTTTAATTGAATATTTTTTTTACTAATTTTTAATTAACTATAAAGTATATTTTGAAACCTCTGGAGTACAACCAACATAATTTGATAGAAATTTCACATTTTAAAAAAAAAAAAAAAAATTATCATCAAGAAAATTCTATGTAAATTGATTTCATATCATTTATTTTCAAAAAATGGTAAAAGTAGAAAAGTTATTAAAGTTTTAGTGAACCTCACTATTTTAAGTTTAGGTACCACTTTTAATTAATAAATATTGAAAAATAGTAAAATTGACCATATCACTATGAAATTTGTATTTTTGAATCTGGAGAGTAAGCACTCTAATGAGTTTTGTAGGACACAAATATGGTATTTTTATTCCTTATCCATTGTTTTGGAGGTCCAAGCATAGTCTTGATCCCACCAAGCCTGTCCCAAACTGAAATCCAATGCAAAGGGTGGCTTGAAAATTCAACTTTAAAAAAAAGGGCACACGTTTAAAAATATGTACCCATTTCTTAAATATAATAAATTGGCATGTAAAAATGAGTTTCTAGGCATAATTTAAAAATGAAAGTAAAAATTAGAAACAGGCACCCATTTTTAAATGGGCACCTATTTTTTAAAAAAAGTTCACACCCATTTTTTGAATTTTTGGATCGGGTGTTCGAGCCTCAAGCGGGTGCCTGATTTTTTTCAAAATGAGTGTCTGTTTCTAGCAGCATTTTTCAAGTCCATAAGAATTCCTCTAAAATGGGACCCAAATTCTTGCACTTACCCATTAAGTGCTTATTCCTTCTAGATAAACAAGCCTAAATAACACCCTTTAGACACAATGTTACATGGTTTGCTACTATAATTTTCTCTTTAACCATACCTCTTATGCACTGAAAGTATCATATACACATTTGAAAATAGATTTCAAGGTATCAGTGAAGGTATTTGAAGATGATTTTAGGAGAAGATAATCCTATTTCACTAAATCAACATCTCAGACTAAATACATAATGTTCATATAATAGAAAGATTTTATTGATAAACTAACAAACCACACCTATGAACACATCAACCCTCGTCTCAAGAATATATCACATAACATATTCAACCACTAGATATCTCTTTCTATATAGGAAAACAATTTAGAAATGCATAGAAAAGAAGTGTGATACATAACATAATCAACAACACCATATCAACTTTACCCTCCAACCATAACTTAGGCTATTAAGAACCTCCAGCAAGAACGTATATTATTAAGAGTTCCCATGAGAATATTATATGGTACCCAACAAGGATATTATATTGATATCACTGAATAAGGTATTTTGACCCACTAATATAGAAAGGCTTGATCAAGCTACGTGATAATATACATTGAAGATGGTATTAAGCTTGCTATCCTATAATATAGAAAGGCCTTACTAATTCTAGCCATTATTTTTTGATATTTCTGGAATTAGTATATAATCTGAACCGTGATCATTGTATGCAAGAACTCCATAGCATGCTCTAAATAAAATGAATCAACATATATTATTAATGACTTCATGTGGTGGCTCTACTTGGCATAGCCATAATGCAATAATCTCATCAGAAGTGGCAAGTCATATCTGCATGTCCATATACTTAAAATAAAGGTACATGTCAAAGGGTTTTAGTTCAATTGGTTGAGTACAATTTATGAGGATGGATGTATGAGATATATACTTACTCTGTGCAACAAAGAAGTTTGACTATCCATTTGGTGGTCAATAGATTTTTTCTAATTTCTGAAATGATTGATCACACTGTACCTCATTTTCAGACTTTTACATACTTTTCATTTACCTCCAATTTCTCCATATGTGTGTGGTATAAATATAAACAACTATTACCAATGAATAATTCTCTTTTAGTTTTTATTTTAATTAATTGCATTAGAATGCAAAAAGAATTAGTTTTCAGCCTTCCTAGTTTTGGTTGTCATTAATGTCATTACTCTAGACATATTGGTATCAGTATGATCCCATATGTATTGGTTGCAGTATTACTTTTATCGATATCAATGTTATTAGTCACTGATAGAGCAAGTCATCGGCTATCACAGATAGCTATATTTTGCAGAATCATTAGTACAATTTAAGGATCATTCATTACACATCACAATCAACACTAATTCATTTTGGGAAGCTGAGAGAGATTTAGAGAAATAAAATTATCTACACATTTTGGTGTTCAGTTGTTGACAAAGATAATTATGCCAAAGAATGATATATATGTAGTAGTGATGTACATACTATACAAAGCGTGATTTATGTAATATATTATTGATGTTAAATGTGTTAGAAAAATATTGTAAGTTGTTACATATGATATTCTATTGGTGAAAGAAGAAGAGTTGTGTTCCATAGAAAATTTTAATCTATGCATATGTTGATGCATGATCTTCAGTTCAACCTTTTGTACATCTAGTCAATAGTTCTACTTCTGTATTTCGGAAGTGAGCCAACTTGGAAGTGAGCCACCCCAACAATGATCCACCTACTGTATTATATAATTGATTACATAATACTTAAGAGCTAACCCTCTCACATGGTTTTTACCATCTTGGGTTTCCATGAAAAAACATATCTAGTGTTATGTGTTGTAGTATTTATTTCTCTTCTATTTCCTTTCTTTCAAAGTTGAAATGTGTTAAATGGTAAAATTGTTGTGTTTTAATTTTTTCAAGGATATATTGATTCACCCCTCCCCTCTCATTATATCGGGTGTTCAACATTTGGTATTAGATCTTGGTCCTTTGGAAGAGTCTAAACACTCAAAGGTGATCTTGGAGGTTGAACCCTTTACACTTACATTCGCTATGGATGAAAGTGAGTTCCTATCGATATATGAAGATCTAGAATTGGTTGAAGATAGAAAGAAGGCCTTATCTGAAAATCTTCAATTGGAAAATGACAGTATTCGAAAATTGAAGGAGGAGATTCAAAAGTTCAAATACAGACACAAAGAAGTCAGTAATGAGCTCAAAATCATGAATGAGACTATCATTAATCTAAGATCCAAATGTGAAGAAAGTGATCAAGCTAAAAAAATTTTGAGCAATATAATAGAAATGAAATACAATGAAAATTAAAATCTTGAACAAGAAATTCTATCTCTCAAGGAAAATCTGGTTGATATTGAAAAGTGTGAAGAAATGGAGAAATTTAGTTTTGAAAAACTTGATAGAATTATGAGTGTTCAAAGATCACCAAAAGATAAGAAAGGACTTGGATTTGATACCAGTGGATGTTCACATAGCTCAATCCTTGAAGAAAGAAAATTAGTTTTGGCATATCAATCCACTCTCGATCAAACAGACAAAGGTAAGGCTCCATTAAATCCTCAAGTATGAATTTGCATTCATTCAATGGTCGATGTTTCAAATGTAATAGGTCTAGTCATAAGGTTATAAATTGTAGAAGTACAACTAACCTATTAATAGATATTTTACAGTAGATTCTTCAACTACAATATCTTTGGTCAGAAAGCTAGTCAATGTAGGAAATCTATTAATGATAACAATTTTATTGTATATTGCTATACATGTTTTCTATATGGTCCTAAAGCTACCTGTAAAAGTCAAGACAAAAGAAACATAGTAAAAGATGCTACAATTGTAACAAGATTTGACACATTGAAAAATATTGTAGATCTATGGATGTGAAGAGGACATAACCAAAAAAAATTATTAATAAAGAATAAATGAAGAAGATTTGGGTCAGGAAAGATGTCGATGACTCTGGCACCAACGCAAATTTTCTACCAAACATTGAACAGCCTCACGAATATCGATAAGGGGGAGAAAATTTTCTTTATATTTTTCTCATCCAATTAAGTGAAAAGCACAACATATCAACTCCTTTTGGGAGGTATCGATTAATGGTATGAATAGTGAATATTGCTCACAATAAAATAAAATGAGAGGAGGTAATTGAGTGGGCATACGGTGCATTAAATGCAATTATTTTTTTATTATATCAAGGTTACACGATAAATACAACGGATTATATTTCATTCCTCACATTACAAAAAATGAGAGTTAATGGAACTATGGTGCAAGATGAAGCTGAGCAAAGAATCAGAGATTTTTATTTTAGTGTTCGAATTAATCTAACAATTAAAAAATAATAATAAACAATGTTTTTTTAAAACTAAAAAATGAAAAAAAAAATTAAAAACAAAGGTACGTACCTGGAATTAGGAAACAAATTGTTGAGGGGGTCGGCAGTTAAGTTGAAAATGGGCACCCATGCATCTAGACATTGTTCACCTATTTTCCAAGTAGTAAAAATGACTTGGAAATCAGATAAAAAAATAAATAAATACATTTTCAAAATGGGTGCCTGATTTGTAAAATTGGGTGCCCATTTTGCTTTGGTAGACTGATCCTAAATGGGCGCCCATTTCATAAATGTGCACCCATTTTATTTTTATGGATCGGGCACACAAAGATAAATAGCCACATGTTTATAGCAGCAAAGTTTTTTTCCCTGCGGACTTTCGTGGAAATTGCACCCACCCTTTTTTTCCTATTGTACCAAGAGATAGCTCTTGATCCCAAACTAAAACTACACCCTGAAGTTCTCTTCCTTTCAATTGTACTGCCCATCCAATCTACATCATGTTAAACCACTTGACCTTCACTCCATCTTATCGAGCATGCTTCAACCCATAATTAGCTATGCCTCAGAGATATCTCAAAACATACTTTATATCTATCGAGTGCACACGTTTAGGTTCCACCATAAACAGAATGAGAGAGTTCATTGCAAAACAAATGTCTAGCCTAGTGTTGATCAGATACATAAGAGAGCCTATCAATTTTCAGTATAAAGTAGGGTCCACTACCTCTGATTTGGAAGCATCAATATTATTCCATTTTATTATAAGTAGTGTAGACATCAACTTACAGCTCTCCATCTTGAATTGCTTCAAGATATTAATTAAGTATTTCCCTTGTCCAAGGAAGATCTCCCCCTCTTTCTACCACAACTCTAATCCCAGAAAGTAGTGCATCAACCCCAAATCCTTCATCTCAAACTTTCCTACAAGATCCTACTTGTAGTATCTTACGAGATCCTCTGAAACTGTAAGAAATAAGTCATCAACATACAACAACACTATGAGAAGTTCACCCTTCACCTAAACATAGTATAGGTTCAAATGTGCCTCACTCTTGAGGAAGCCCACACTTTGCAAGTAACTTTCAATACATGAATACCACACCCTGGGGGCCTTCTTGAGTCCATAGAGTGTTCCTTTCAACATGCAAACATGAGAATCCCTCTCATGTTCTTTGAATTCTTTTGTCTTCTAGAAGATAAATATCTTCCTTAATTACTCCATTAGAAAATGTTGTTTTAACATCCATCTGGCGAATCTTCAAACTCATTTGTGCCGCTAAATAAATTATAGCTCTTATGGATGAGTACCTAGCCACTAGAGTGAAAGTCTCATCATAGTCAATTCCTTCCTTTTGAGAAAACACCTTAGCCACAAAACGAGCTTTGAAATTTTCCGCACAACCATCTACAACATGCTTAAACTTATACAGCCATCTTGATCCCAGTATAGACTTATATTATGGTCATGATATTACTTTCGACATGCTATTCTTCATGATTGAAGAATAATCTTCCACCATAGCATCATTTCATACTTAGTGCTTGGATGCCTCTTGAAATATGAAAGGCTCTACTTCAATTAATTCACTCATAAGTGCCACATACTCAGAATAACCTTTGGGAGCCTTTCTTTGTCTAACTAAATATTTTGGATCACCAACATATTTCTTGGCCTCTCTCAAAGTATTCTCAGTCGCTTAGTTTCTCCTCTTCTCTGTAATAGGAATATGAGGCTAAGGAATTATTTGTTCTTCTTGATCATCCTATTCGGATTGCTTTCTTTTCTCTCAAGATTTTGTGGATGAATTTTGAGAAATTTGTGCTACCTCAATCATGGATGATTGCTCATCCTCATTCAACAAGATGCTAGACATTTGAAGAGCCCTCTCCTCCTTAAATTTCACATCTCTGTGAACAATTATTTTCTTGAGTGCAGGAATGTAAACCCAACAAGCCTCAGAAGTTTCACTATACTTAACAAGGATACCCTTCTTTGCAGTTGGTTCTAACTTGTTTATTTTCTCCATAGGAATGTGGCAATACACAAGGCATCCCAAGATCTGAATGTGCCAGGTAAATCTAGTTCCTTACCACTAAACACCTCTTCTGGAGTCAATTTGACCAACACTTTGTGACAGCTCTTGTTTTGCAAATACATAGCTATACTACAAGATTTTTCCCATAAGAACCAAGACAAGTCCTAATCATGAAGCATGGCCTTGGTTGTTCCAACTATAACCATGTTCTTCCGCTCAACAACCCCATTTTGTTGAGGGTTGTACGAAACTATCAACTCTTTCATGATACCTTCTTGAGAACAAAAATATTTCAAGGCATTCAAGGTATACTCATCTTGATTATCAGACCTTAGTATCTTGATCCTCCTCCCTTTCTAGTTTTCCACAAGAGCCTTAAACTCTTCTAACCTACTAAAGACCCCATGTTTGTTCTTCATAAAATATATCCACCTCTTCCTAGAGAAATCGTCAATGAAGGTAACATAATACTCATACCCATTCAAGGATCTTGTTGACATAGGCCCACACACATCTGATTTTAAAAGATCCAAAATCCCTTCAAATCTACTATCGCTACTTGGAAAATTAATCTTGGCATATTTCCCAAGAGCACAACCCTTGCACACCTCATGATTTTTTGTCTTCATCTTAGGCAGCCTCCTCACTATCTCCTTGAGCACATTAAGTTCTCCATGGTGAAGATGAGCTATCCTACTATAAAAAAATTCTCCTTTCCCTCTACAACTGCATACCAATGTATGTGTTAGCTCAAATTGTAACCAAAACAAGATGCCATGCCTGACTCCAATCAATTTTTCAACTTTGGAATCCTTGGAATGAATATAGACTTTTATCCTCTCAAAGGTCATGATAAAAACCTTGTCTTCAAAATTAGAAACCGAGATTAAATTCTTTGTCATGCCAGAGACACGAAGCACATCCTCCGCCAACAAGGGTTTTCTAGACTCCCTTTGAAACTTGACAGTGCCAACACCAGTTTCATCGTACTTGGAATTGTCACCAAGCTCAATATAGCAATCCATATTCTTCTCCACCAACTTGGTGAAACATTCTTTGACTCTCGTCATGTGGCAAGAAGCCACACTATCAATATACCAAACCTTATTGGCAACTGAACGCGAGAGAAAAGTAGTGAGTGATAACTCTTTCTTAAATTGTGATGCAAACTCGTCCACTTCAACTTTAGCAACTACTTGCTTCTTCTGATTTCCCTTATTTTTCTTATTCTTACTCAGACATTGACTGGCATAGTGACCCATCTGATGAACGAAAAAACATTTTATTGTGCTCAAATATTGTTGGAAATATTCAGGATTAACCAAGTTACTGAGAGGGGAGGGGTGAATCAGTAACACTTAAAACTTTAAAGTATTTCTGCACTTTTATATTCTTTAGCCATTCATTCATCTAATCTACTGCAATCATGAAAATGTAAACATTCATAACACAAAGATTGGTAAYCCAGAAACCTTCCAAATAGAAAGTAAAACTGGGGTGGGGATGGTACCCACAAAACTTTGGTACTGCAGTATAAAGTTGGCCGGTTAAGGCTTACAAAGATCACTTCTGATGATCTGCCCTGTTAGAAGTAATTTGGACTACTAGGTCCACCTTGTTAGAGGATTTACAAACATACAATGAAGTATGCACTCGGTTAAGAGATTTACAAAAGACTGTTAAGTCTACCCGGTAAAAGGATTTACAAACTGATTC
>MU224971.1:4232326-4243653 GCA_018584345.1 Thuja plicata | reverse complement strand
TGAGCTTTGCTGAATGCTCGGTATAGGCTGTGGGCTGAGTGATGAGCTCGGTAAGCATTCAAAACTGAATAAGTGTTTTCACTAAGTGCATTCACTGATGCCAAATGTATCATTATTCCAACAAATATTTCTTTTTCCTACTCTTGGAAGAAGATCCTTTTTTTTCCCTTTATTAGACTTCTTCTTACCCTTGCATGCAAGAGCCATATTTTATTCATCTTGATCCTTCTTTGTCTTGTCTCCTCGATGAGCATCTTCATGGATTTCCTCTTGAAAAAAATCATCCCAAAGCCTTTCCCAATCAAATAACCAATCTCTATCGACAACACATTTGACAAACACTTCCCAGTACTTCAAAAAATCATTCAAGGCTATATGCACCAACTCATCTTATCCAATTATCTCTCCAAAAGCAACTATCTCATCTATGACTTGTGTCAACTTTGACAAATAAGAGGTCACACTCTCACCTTTGTACATATTGGTATTATTCAATTTGTCCTTGAGCACTCTCTTACAACTCTGGTAGTCACTCTCATTAATTCTTATGAGTGTATCCCACATCTCCTTTGCAGTTTCTTTCCCTGATAGATGAGGAATTGGATGATCTCTTACTCCATCAAGAATGATTCTCAGAGTCTTGGCCTCCTTGACTTCATGTGAATCCAAAGAAATAGGATCATTTACTGGTGGTGCCACTCTTGTATTAGCATATATCCACAACCTATTCTCCTTGAGAATAGATGTAATTCTAACCTTCCAATGTAAGAAGTTAGATGCACCCTCAATCCTATCCTCATATCGAACACTAGTTTCCATAGCCACAAAAGAACGTGGAGACAAAAATCTCATTTTTTTCAACAATTTGTGTCACTAGTATTAGCTTTGTATTTAGATTTTAGAGCTCTCATACCATGTTAATTTCTCATAACCCATCTATCTAGATTAGTTGCACAATAAATTCATAGAATAGAAACTCTATCTGATTTATAACAATCAATACTATGGGATACTTTAAAAAAAATATTAGCGGAAGAAAAAATAATAACAAAGGAAAATCACAAATAGACAATACCACAAATATACCCAGGGATCCCCAGTGTGGGAAAAAACTAACAAATGTTGGATCTTCTATTCAGCCTAACAGAAAACTTTCTTTTCAAGAATACAATACAAGTTTTCTATAGCAATCTTACATATATAGAGCCCATCTTCTTTACTTATCTTAAAACAAAAGAAACCTTTCATGTTTTTATTGGCTTTATATCATATATAAAATCACTCTTGATTTTATACAACCTCACAAACTTAAAAATATTCTATAAAAAAATTAAAAACAAAGTTGTTGCTAAATATCCAGCTCAAATTTTTTCAAAGCAACTCCACTCTACCTTCCTAGCTAAAAAACAAAAATCAACATAATACTACTTATTTTGACTTCTAATATAAAAAAAATAACTATAAACATTGAACCTCAATGATTTGTGATCTATATCCCACCACCAAGTTACGAAACAATCAGCAAAATAGGGTATTTCAATTCATACACAATCATTTTCTCTAGTTAAAAATTTGCAAAATATGATGCTTCAACTCATACATAGGCCTTATTGTAGCACTTAACATGGCTCCTCTTTCTTTCCCATCGCAATTCCTAGCAAATGAACAAATTCATAATTTTAAAATTGTTCATTCTTATAACAGTTCAGAGTAAAGGAATTGTTTCATTTTATAAAATGTAAATCAGTGTTGATTTGAACTGCTAATTATGCATGATAAATTAATTTGGTAAATTTTTATTTACACCAAATATTCTAATGTATTGTAGCTGATTGTGACTATATAGGAACGTCTCTAAACATAATTAATCAAATTAAATATGTAGAGTTTTTGTTTACACTAATTATTCTAATGTGATGTGGTTGTAGGTTGTTGCAAGAATACCTTTGAAATAATGAATCAAGAACATATCAAATCAAGTTTCAGTGAATACAAAATTTTAATTTTTAGCTCACAATATCAATTACATAAATAAATATGTTAGTTTATACATTTTGAAAAAAATTATTGTTTTAAACAGTAAAATAGACATGTACGAAATATTTAATTAATATATCTTTTCTAACTGAAAAAGAAAACATTAATGTCATTACAAGAAGATGGGAATTTTGAGAATGTCGCGGAGACAATGGGCATGTAGATGGAAAGAGGTCTTAGGATACTAGAAGTGTCCATCCCTTACATAATCGTCATGGTGGACAGGGAGCTTGCATGGATATCATAGCCAGAATCTATTCTACAGAAGGAAGGAGCAGTAGAAGCATGAAAATAAATTCACTGGTAACTCCAGAAATTGGTGGAGTGACAGCCCCTTCAATTATGTGTTGGGCTAAAACTCTAGTAAATAAGGAGTAAGAGGATAAAATGTTATAGATCGAGGAGTATGGCACCCTGGAAAAATATTTGCACCCCTTAGAACCAACATATAAGGAAGGGCGGGAAATTGGTTTAAACATTGGAGAAATCATGTTAATGAATGGTTTCTTGGAAGGACTACAAACTTTGAAAGAAATGGATATGGAAAATAGAGGGGAAGGAATTATAAATCACAGAAGTATGTGAGCAGACCACCACATAAGGAAAATAAATGGGTTTATATGGGGTAGGGAAAAAATACAATACTAGACTGGGAATGCACAAAAATGTTAATTCTTATATTTCTCACTTTTCATAGAAAATTAGGGAGACAAATAATGAGAAAATAAAGAGGTTTTGGAAGCCGAAGGTGGTTGGTAGTTTCAAGGGTGTCCCGTATGGACAGGGCATACAAGGATATTTAATAGCACAAAGAATTATAAGAGGAAGACCATATCAAAATCCAAGGAACTCAACAAAGGAGAGTTACCCTAAGACAAGCCTTCCAATGGAGGGAACTAATTCTCATATTTTTATTATGGTTCAGAAGAAGGTAAGCTAGGAATGTTGCATTAAATTAATTGATTCCACAATGAAGTCTAAAATAGAACTTCTTAAGAATTGTGCATTACTTTGTAAGTTTTGGAATGTCTCTATTTCTCTCCTTGACTTAAGAAATTGGCTTAGAAAGGAGAGGGGAGAGTGTCATGAGGTCTCTTTTTATGGATGAAACTCAAGAATGTTTTATGGTTATGTTTGATTAAACAGAAATGAGGGATAATTTTTAGACACAAGGCTGGTTTTACAAGAGTACCAGTATTCATATGAAACTTTGGACTCATAATTTCAATGTTGAAAATGCCAATATCAAATTTATCCCTTATTGGATCCAACATCATAGCCTTCCTTTGGAATATTGGGATGTCTCCATATTGGTAGTCATTGGAACTAGGCTGAGTATCTTCCTTAATGATTATGTTCCCTTGATGGATTGTATTTTAATGAATCTGAATAAGGCCTTTCCTTTATCTTTTCGGGTTAAATCAAAGAATGGAGTTTGATTTCAAAGTATCATTTATGAAGATCAAGATACCCAAATTTAAAGAGGAGATCTAGAAAGAGAAGAGGCTATTACAAGCACTTCAAATTCTTCCACTTTTGGATTGGAATGTTTGGGAAAGGATTTAGATATCACAAGTCATTATCACAATAATCCTGAAATGATAAATCCTCTTTTTCTCTTCCCAAAAATTAGTATTCAAGATACGTTGCCTTCTTTTAGCTCTCTGATTTGGTCTAGTCCCCTCCCTAAGGAGATTGATCTCCTAGAAGCTAATATTCATTGTTTCCTATGGCTCTTCTATTATAGACTTCATTTCTTCTATGGGAAAAATCTAAGCAATAATTCAATTGATCCTCGTCCCTACCAATATTTGCTGGAGGGGCCTGAATTTCTCTCTGTTAAAAGTAAAAAAAATATAAGGCCTGAGTTGATTACAAGTGAGAGTTGGAAAAAGGAAACTCTTCGTCCTACTCATGTGATGGAAGAGTTTGTACAACAATGTTTTTTGAAACTCAATTAAGAATCATAGAAGAAATTACAGATCAAGAACTCCCTATTAATGGAGAAATTTGTAGTTAAGAGCTAGTTGTAAATAAAGTATAATTAATAGACCAAACATACATTGTAACTGATACCACTCATAATTTAGAACATGGTGAGGGGAGGGAAGTAAAGGCTTCTTAGGAAGATAATCCTATGGAGTTGGATCAAAAAATTTCATTTCAAATCATAATAAAGTAACAGGGACTTTTCAGATTGCAATGAGGGAATCAGACAATGATATCTGGTTGGGTAATCCTACAATGGAAGAGAGATATTGTTCAATTTTATCACAAAGAGAATGAGAGGGCTTTAGAAAGGAATTTGAGCTAGGAAAAGACTCTTTATGCCAAGAAGTAAAAACGGATACTAATGCCATGGAGGTAGAGGGTAGTATTATGATCTTTATATCTCCATCTCTAGTCTACCAAAGAAAGACACTGGCCATCCTCCAGGGAAAAAGGGTGAGAGGAGTATCAGTGTCGGAGGTAAGTTGGGAGTTGGAGACTTCCTTGGATTGCTCAAATTCAGGAAAGAGTAAATCATAGAGAATCAAAGAAAGGCTCGGAAGAGACGGGTCCAAGCCCTTGATTTTTTATAGATTCAAGGAATTTGTGGTGGAGGACACCTTGAAATTAAAAATTTCAGAGCTAGAAGAAGAAGAATTATTCACAATGTTACAAGACATGAAAAGGAATAGGATAACACCAAATAATTTAGAGAAGAAAGATATATGTGGTGGTCTTCTACTGTTGAAGCCTAAGAACACAAATTGCTCTACAAGGATGGGAGGTAAAAATGGAAATAAATCAACAGAGAATTCACAAAAGTTGGCCATGGTTCCTGAGGCGAACAAAAGGCTACCAAAAGAATTGGAAGTGGTGTATGATTTGTTTGGACTTACGGATCAAGAGACACTGCAAGAGAAGAAAGATATTGAATTAAATTAGTCGTGCTTAGAAGAAAATTCGCATTCTGGCCCAGACGAGTTAGAATTTCATAAAATTCCCATTCCAACTACTGACTTATGGAATGCATCAAACAAAGAAAATCTTTCGTTGGGCCTTTGCAATCACAAGATAGTTTATCCAAACCAAATTATGGAGGTACTAAGTGGAAAAGGAGAGGGAATAATCTTTGTTAGTACTCACAAAAGAGGATGGTTATGACCCAAACCAAACGAAAGTTACCTCCTAGAATTAAGAATGTCAAAATATTTTGTAGATTCTTAGTATTATTAGTAGGTTGCGTGAAACAATGTTTATCAATAAGAGATTTTCAGGTGGTTAATACTATATTGAATCTTGGTATTGCTAGTAGTTTTTGAATATAAAAAATGTTGTATCGATTCTTAGTATTTTACTAGGATGAGTTTGATAGTGTCAATTCATTTGATAGTGTCAATTCATAAGAGACTCTCAGGAGAATAATCTTCAATTAGACAACAATAATAAATTTTGATCATCAACTTGAAAGTTGAAAGGATTATATTCAAGTTGAAAGATTTGGGAGAGGTAGTGTTATTTTTTCATGCAAAACGTTAATCATTACAAGTTAACAGATGCTGGCGATGTTAAGGATTGAAATACACATTACCTAGTTTTGAGCCTTTTGTAGTGCAGATGGCATTTAAGGTGACATGACACAATTCCCATCTCTCATATGAATAAACAATGACAAGATCAACTAGTCCAAGAAATTTATGGGTTAGAAATGATGTAGAATTTAAACACACATCACACAGTTTTGAGCCTAGTGCAGCATAGGTGGTATTTAAGGTGACATGATACAAAACTCATCCTTTCTATGGACAACGAGAATTTTTTTAAAATAATAATAATAACTTTTCAAAGAAAAATAAATTTTGTTTGTGCCTCTTCCCGAGAATTGAGGTGTCATGATTTGTCATTTACCATATGTATGAGGTTTGGTCCGGTCGTATCGGAGGATACATCTAGATACAAATTTATTACTCTCAATTTGAATGCCATAAAACTAGCTAGATATTTTGTTCATGTTCATAAACATAGCATTTCAAAAATTTCTCTTTATTTTCCACCCTCTATGTTTTGCTTTCTAAGGTAAACAAAGTGTCCCTATGGATTCTACCATTTGTCTTACGTCTGTCAATAAATCTAGACAAATGGATTTTATGGGGGAAATTCTACGAGAAAGATGGATTCAACTGTTAAATGATATAGATGATCTTGCAGTTAGGGAATTTTAGTTTATTCTTAGGGGGGACTTCTTAGAATCATAATATGCTTTAGGGTTAGTAGTTATATCTTAGCTATGTTCTTATCTGTACTTTTAGTGATGTGATTTTTAAAAATTGAACCAATGTCACTTTGCAGAGAAATATTCAAGAAAAATATTTTAAGTGGCATGGATAGGATGGTAAGGAATGTGGAAAAGAACCTACAAATCCTATACCAAGTGAATTTTGATAAGGATGTTCTTGAGTAAGGCATTTCCAAAAGACCCATATTGACAACAAGAAATTAAAAGGCTTTTGAGGCTCATCGTCCATTGATCCTCTAGAATATAAATTTCCTTTTGATGTGATCTAGGATTAGGGTGGTGGCAAACCTAGATGGTTAAGAAAATATATGTTAAGTGAGGGATATGTCCCCATGGAGGAGGATTTGAGGGAGAACAAGAGGATGGATTCCACTAGTGTGTCGATTATTTTTTAATAGACACCAATTTAAGGAAGTAAAGAGAGAAAAAGGGACACAGGAGGGTCTTAAGAGAAATGAGGGTTTGAGGAGGTCCCGGAGAAGCAGAAAGGAGTGTTAGGATGATTCTAGAATTGGTATATCCCTACGTACTAGGAAAAAGGAAGCAATATCTAGGTGCAGTTACAGGAAGAAGAAGAATTCATCTTTGCTGGGAGATGCAAGCAGCTTTCAGATAAGAGGAAAGCTTTAGTTTTAGTTTTACTTTTGGAAGTTTAGTTTTAAAGTTGGACAATCTATTTTGTCAGCTTTGGTGTGAGGTTATCTTCTACGAAATGTTTTAGATTAGTAGGTGATGAAATTTTGTGTTGGCTCCCTTGCGTGGGATAAACATTGATGAACGACTTTTTAGTGGTACCTTAGTATGGTTCTTGGTTGACACTTTCCTTAGTTTGACTAATTATTATTATATATGTTATTTGTTATATGAATATTAACATATTTCAGCTTCGACCCTTTATTGACAAAAAAAAAAACACATTAATGTCACACTACATTATTAATTTTAATTCATTTTAATAAAGTTTTTAATTGTGATGTTTCAATTGCATTAAAAATTTTAATTATAAAATTTCAGTTGTTGTCATGAATTTTCACTATGATTATTGTAGATAATAAACAATATCAAATAGTTATTTTTTTATCTTAATAAAAATGATATAAAATAATGTCAATAATATTATATTATTATTTATTATTATTTTTATAATTATGAATTAACTTTTTTATTTTAAAATATGATCTTGAACTATTAATATTTCATAAGGTATTATTATATAAATTAACTTAATAATATTATATTATAAATGTAATTTATATTTCATTTAAATACTTGATCATATAATTTTGTACATAAGTTTTAGTTTATACACCTAAAGTTGGTCACGTGTACCTAATCAAATCAAATGGCAATTTATCAAATCAAATAGAAATTTATCAAATCAAAAGGGACTAAATCACATCAAATCAAAGGATCAATTAATAAATATATCAATTAATTAAATCTAAGCCTAAAAGGGGTTAATCAAAACTATGTAATTGATTTAATCAATTAGTTATATAGCTTAAATCAATAAAATTTAACCTATTCTCTTACATGGCTAATTTAATTAATTGATTGAATTGATTAAATCCTTATTTCTTTCAACAAAGGAGATAAGAATTTGAAGAGCCAATAAGAATCAAGGATTGAAAGCATATGGATCACTCCAAACTTTGCAATCTTGATCACTCGTTTAACCCTTCAACATCCTCACTACTCAATTTGTCTCCTTGTCCCAACCTTTGATACCAGCATTTAAATGGTCTCTCCATTTGAAACTATTTGAAAGCTTTCAACTCAACCAAGCTTAAACCATGATCAACTTAACTCTACCCCTACCCTTGAGAAATCCTATAAATACAAACCATTTTTAGAGCATAATTAATCCTAGAGATTCATGAGCAATTGCATCTACACTATAGAGAAATTCCTCAAGATCATAGCATTTCAAAGAAATTTGAGAGAAAAATAGAGCAATTTGAGAGAAATATTGAATGAATTGCACTGTAATTTGAGAGTTGAGGGCTAGATCAAGGAATTATCAAACATCAATTCTCGTTCTAGGACTATCACTATTGGAGATTAAGGCAAAGAGCTTCATTAGCATGCTTAGTTAGAGAGCCATGAAATGCTTATTGTTATTTTGTAAATTCTTTGAGTTAAATTAGACTTTTCTTTCCATAGAATTGATTGATTTCAAACTAATTTCATGAATTTATACTATATATATACACAAATGGTACCCACCGTGGGGCTTTAGGCCTCTAATCTCTAGTTTTCATCAATATTTGCATGTTTTATATCTTTTCTTATTGTATTTTGCAGTTTGCAAGCAAAGCGACGCCTATCAGATAAATGTTCACGCATACAAACAATGAATCTGTGCCTACAAGTCCTTCTTTCACCGCATAGAAAGACAGAAGTGACGCCTTCGATAGAAAAGTCATGCATATAGACATTCAAATCACTCGTGTCACATTTCATTTACCTCATTCTATTATTTATATCTCGCATTTGTTGTTGTCATCTTTTTACGCCTTTGCGAGCTATTTTACGCTTCTAATAGTTTAAAGTCACGCGTAGTAACTTGTTAAATGACACATGTAGTACTTTAAAGTTTTGCGTAAACAACAGTAAAGCGTCATGTATTAGCTGTCAAATGATGCATAGTGCTTTCTCTATTTTTCAACTTGCAGCCTGTTAAAATCAGAGTATTAATACTTTGTGTTTTATGAATTGCATATGAGCAGACATTCGAAAGTCGAAAAGCCAGAACAGAGAGTTTGCAAAGAGAGTAAAGAGGTAACAGTCCTTACTAAACACACAAATGAACTTCACAATTTTTCCATTTTAGAAATCTTAGAAGAAGAAGAGAATTTGTTTAAACATTTTTTCAAGATTGTTAAAGCTTACAAAATTAAGTTTCCTGCATTGAATTGACATTAAATTTGTTAGGATCTTTAATAAATATGAAAATTTAGGAATGATCCTTAAGTTTTGTTATTTCCATTTTCTTTGTTTTCCCTCATTGTGTTGGTTGTGTTGACTAAATTTGTTGGAGGAGAAGGAGAGGGAATGATCACCACTATGTGAGTGCAAAAAGAAAAAAAAACTTCATAAAAGTGCCTAGCCTTCGCTAGCTACATGGAAGCTCAGCATTTTTCTTAGCAAGCTTTCATTTTTCTTAGATTTGTATAGTCAGAAAATGGAAGCACTTCCATTGTAGACATGTTTAGCCTTCCGAGTAAGTGGTTTGGGGTCATGAAAAGTGCCTTGAATGGGTTCCTAAACTTGACATGGCTTCCCCCCTGTTCTATCCCTCTTTCCACTCCCTTTTAGCCTAATTTTTGCATTCTGAACTGCAGAGTGGTGATTCTGGGCTTCAGGGTCAGGGTCAACCTTTTAGGTCTATGTCAACCTCGACCCTGACCTAGGTAAAGCTCAACCTCAACCTTGACCTAGGTCAAGGTTGACCTCGGCCATGACCTAGGGTTCAGATCTCGGGGTCTCACAGTTTTTGGAGGTCGGCATTTGCAAAAAGTATTTCCCACTTCTGGGTCGGCTGTTTTGGGTTTCGAAGTGTTGATTCCTAAATTATATTTAATATAGGTCCTCTCCTAGGGGTAAAGGCTTTAATGGGAATTTAATCCTCCTATGTAGGCCTCCTTAGAAGATTGTGCCCTAATTTCATATAAAAGGGAAGCTTTCTCTCTCATTTTCTCTAAGTGATACTAAGTCCTCTATTGAAGCCTATGCATCCTTGAGCAATTGAGAAACATCATCAAGAAAGAAATCAAGAAAGATTTCAAGCAATAATTCATCCATTCAAGTATCCATTTTCATGAAGGAGATCGAGTGGAGGCCATTGGAGAATTGAAGCTACATAGTGCCCTTTTGGTGATTTCTCCATCCACCTTCTTCCAAGCCTATTCCAAATTCAAGAACCCATTCAAGACTTGGTGTTGGAGATCTACAATAAAGAGATTGAAGACATCCTACCTTTCTACATTCCATATTTTGAGGCATACTTATGGATTCAAGGATTCAAATCCGCCACAAGGACTTCTTCAAGAAAGGTGAATTTATGCATTTACTTTATCCATTTCTGCAATTTCAATTACATATATTTGAGGTTAATACCAAAACTGGGGTTTGACCAAGGCAAACCCCTCCCCCACAACAAAAAATCCCCTTTTTCTTGTAGGCACAAGTTCAGAACAGTTGATTTGAGACCAGATTTGGATACCCTTTTCGGCTTTCTTTCAGACGACGCAAACAGATTTTCTGTTAGACCTATGCAGATCAGGGTCGACATTAGTGGGTCAGCATTGGCATTTGTGGGTCAAGGTCGACCTTTTTCATAAGACGACATCGGAACGGAAAAATATTTCTGGGTTTTGTTCGTCTCTGCATTTTGGTTTGGGATCAACTATCAATTTTTCTAGAAATAGTCTACAGACCTCAGAAAATAGCATTATTTGATCTGAAAAATTTCAAGGTTAGTGCATTTCTCCCATTCCTTCAATCACTGTCATATATCATTTCTATACATATAATTAATAGAATTTAAGGTATCTCCTTTGTTATTCTCCTTTCCAAATAGTTGATTCATTTGTGCATTAGCCCTTCCTCGGGGTTGATCAACTTGGATCTCCCATTTGTGCATTTGGGAATAAAAGAGGAACATCTTATCTTCTCCCTAATCAAAATTTCAATACACAATCAATACAATTCAATTAAATATAAAGTAAAGTAAAGGAAACCAACAATTAACAATCAAACTACATCACTCCACAATTCCATCTTTTACATTTTGGTAACACATTCCAATATACACGTTACATTTTGGTGAACCCACGATAGAACTCTTTCTTTTTGGTGTTATATTTACATTGTTTATGCTAGATCTTGCATTTTCTTTCAAATTGCATTTAAATTCCATTGATCAAAATTTTGTGTTAGTTCATTTGCATTATATTGGTGTATGAGCTTTACCACATCTAGTCCTACTTATAGTATCCCGGTTAGA
>MU224971.1:4210211-4230610 GCA_018584345.1 Thuja plicata | reverse complement strand
CCTAATCAAAACCTTCAAATCTATTCCAATCCTTTACCTACACATGATACTAATACTATAGCTCAACCATCTTCTGTAGACATTGTTTTTGATTCAAAGATGGATGATCTTAATAACATTGTTAATCTTGTGGAAAGTGTTGTGCCATGTCAACTTATTGTTCAAGATCCTTCACCTCCACTTCAACTTCCAATTCCACCTAAAACTCAAAAACAAACTAAGGATAAGCGACCTAGGGAACTTGTAATCACCTTTGATGATTTTGAAACAATTAAGGCTCCTGATGGTCCCCTTTATATTTATGCTAGGATTGCTAAGATACCTACTTGTGGTTGTCTATTTGATCCCACATCTTTAATAAATGTCATTACTGAAGAAAATGTTTTTATGAAAGGCTTACAATGTGATTTATATGACTCATCCGATGCATGGATCAAAACTTGTAATGGCTTTCTTTATCCAGCACTTGGTTCAATTAACTTACCGGTCAAACTTTGTGGTAAAGTTATAGATACTACCTTCATCATTATTCCTACATCTGATCAATTTCAAATCAAATTTGGTTTACCTTGGATAACTTCTATGCATGCTATTTCTTCTCCCATTCATAAATGTCTTAAGTTCATTCATAATGGAGAAGTCAAAACAATTAATCATAGTTTGTTTCAACCTTCTAGGCCTAGAGATTGTGCTACTCTTGATTTTATTTGGCCTTCATTACCTAACTCATGTCCTTCTCACCCTGATCATCTCTTTCGCTCCTATCAAGCTTACAAACATCCCAAAATTGTTGAGTTAAGTATGCCTCGAATTGATTCCAACCGTGGTCTTTTACCTACTCTTATAATATCTCCTTTATCTATTGCTTCTAATAAAATGGATCAAAACTCCTACTCTTCCATTACAACCTATTGAGAATCCTCCTATCAAACCTTTGAAGGAACCTATTATTATTCCTCCTAGTTCTCAATATGTGCCAAATAAAGTTAAATGTAACAAATCTTCTAATGAATGTCGTAAGAAGCATAGAGCTAATGCTAGAGCTCGTGCTTCTATGATTTGAAACTCATTACCTACCTTCGATCAACCTATACCTGATGCATTGGATGTTAATATTCATGATGTTAAGATGAATGATTATGATTATCCTATTCGCATCTTGGATCCCATTTCAATCAACCTTGATGAGGAGGACACTCTCGATGATCCTATTGATCTTAGTGATGATATGAGACTGTTGATCTTGAAAATGATTTACCTCATATGCTTTCAACTCAATTAACAATTACACCTAGTAATGAGCATTGTGATTCTCAAGAGGATCCTTGTTTGGAACTTGCTATCATTCCTACTATATTTGATATAGTCCCTCTTGTGAGTTTCCCACCTACACTAAATAAAATAAACCAAGATGGGGAGGGTTGACAACATGCTTGATTGGCTCATCCATTATGGTAGCCCTTTTTGTGTTGTATGTTGTATTGTGCTTCCCCCCTAATGTGTTTTTCTAAATGTTTGTTAGATTCTTTTATATGACCCTTGTTACATTGTTGGTGCAAGGTGATCAAGGAATCAAAATCGTTGTTCAATTCCTCTATATGTATCTACATTCTTCTATATGTTGTTTCATGTTATGTTGTACTTGTGCTATTGTCTATAACTATTTTCCTTCTACAATATGCCTGGATCTACGACATGGTAGCACTAATTATTTTTGGTCTCCATGTTGTGGTCCGAAAAGATTCCTCTTCGTCAATCTTAAGTTTATTTCCTCCTTCATGATTGTAGTTCTACTTTCTTTGGGGAATGATGTCAATTCATTTGCAATAATATTATATTTCTATGTACATGTTATCTTATGATCATACTGACCTCACATTAGGTAGATCCCTCTTGTGTTCTTATGTATGTTTATGTTGTATTTCCCTTTATTTGTCTTCCTTTGGGGGCATCTCGCAGTGGAAACATAATCCGTAGAGTTTTTGATGTTTCTGTTAAAACCATTGCTCATGTTAAAGTTTTAGCAAGGACTTTAACATGGGGGAATACACTCTACTCACTTTTTGCACATACACACATTCAAAATAGTTTTCAAGATTTAAAACTTTTCCCTTTATGGATTAAAAGAAACTAATCCTTAAAGCATGGTCATTTTTACTTTTTAGGATCTCTTGATCCCTCCAGTTTAAATTTACATGGATCTCTTGATCCCGCCAGTTTTCAATTTACAATGAATTGATCCCTATAAGAATGGATCTCTCTGATGGGTTGACTAGTGAGTAGCCACATTCACTAGGCAGTTCAATTCCATTTTTCTAGTTACGCCTTTTGTGTGGTTCACAATGAGACATAAGTTCTCATTGGGCGAGATAATCACACCTTTCTTTATCTCTTTTTAACTAAGTGATGTCTCTCTTATCATGATATTAGAGTTGATAAAGACTTAAGTCCTTTGGGGGCTTGAGGGTTTCTTTATCCCTTTTTGGTTCTGATAAAGATTGTATTTTCTGTATATTCTCCTTTACCAAGAGTTTGTGTTGAGCTCATACTCTTGCTAAAGTGGGGGCTAAATGTATAGTCATAAAATGGAAGCACTTCCACTGTAGACATGTTTAGCCTTTCGAGTAAGTGGTTTGGGGTCATGAAAAGTTCCTTGAATGGGTTCCTAATCTTGACATGGCTTCCCCCCTATTTTGTCCCTCTTTCCAGTCCTGTTTACGCTGATTTCTGCATTCTGAACTGCAGACGGGTGATTCTGGGCTTCAGGGTCAGGTTTGACCTTTTAGGTCTATGTCGACCTCAACCTAGACCTAGTTCAAGGTTGACCTCAACCCTAACCTAGGTCAAGGTTGACCTCAACCTTGACCTAGAGTTCAGATCCCGAGGTCTCATAGTTTTTGGAGGTCGGCCTTTGCAAAAAGTATTTCCCGCTTCCAGGTCGGCTGTTTCGGGTTCCGAAGCATTGATTCCTAGATTATATTTAATATAGGTCCTCTCCTAGGGGTAAAGGCTTTAATGGGAATTTAATCCTCCTATGTAGGCCTCCTTAGAAGATTGTGCCCTAATTTCATATAAAAGGGAAGCTTTCTCTCTCATTTTCTCTAAGTGATACTAAGTCCTCTATTGAAGCCTATGCATCCTTGAGCAATTGAGAAACATCATCAAGAAAGATTTCAAGAAAGAATTCATCCATTCAAGTATCCATTTTCATGAAGGAGATCCATTGGAGGCCATTGGAGAATTGAAGCTACATAGTTCCCTTTTGGTGATTTCTCCATCCACCTTCTTCCAAGCCTATTCCAAATTCAAGAACCCATTCAAGACTTGGTGTTGGAGATCTACAAGCAAGAGATTGAATACATCCTACCTTTTTACATTCCATATTTTGAGGCTTACTTGTGGATTCAAGGATTCGAATCCACCACAAGGACTTCTTCAAGCAAGGTGAATTTATGCATTTACTTTGTCCATTTCTGCAATTTCAATTACATATATTTGAATTTAATTCCAAAACCAGGGTTTGACCAAGGCAAACCCCTCCCCCACAACAAAATATCCCCTTTTTCTTGCAGGTACAGATTCAGAATAGTTGATTTGAGACTAGATCTAGATACCATTTTTGGCTTTCTTTTGGACGGCATGAACAGATTTTCTGTCAAACCTGTGCAAGTTAGGGTCAACATTAGGGGGTCAGGGTTGACATTTGTGGGTCAAAGTCAACCTTTTTCATAAGACGACATCGAAACGGAAAAATATTTATGGGTTTTTTTCGTCTCTGCATTTTGGTCTCGGATCAACTGTCATTTTTTCCAGAATTAGTCTATAGACCTCAGAAAATAGCATTCTTTGATATGGAATATTTCAAGGTTAGTGCATTTCTCCCATTCCTTCAATCACTATTATATATCATTTCTATACATATAATTAACAAAATCTAAGGTATATCCTTTGTTATTCTCCTTTCCAAATAGTTGATTCATTTGTGCATTAGCCCTTCCTTGGGGTTGATCAACTTGGATCTCCCATTTGTGCATTTGGGAATAAAAGAGGAAGATCTTATCTTCTCCCTAACCACAATTGCAATACACAATCAATACAATTCAATTAAATATAAAGTAAAGGAAATCAACAATTAACAATCAAATTACATCACTCCACAATTCCATCCTTTACATTTTGGTAACACATCCCACTATATATACGTTACAAGATTGTGGCACTTCAACTTATAAACTAGTTTAAATAGGGCAAAGCTTATTATTGTTCACCAAAAAATACATTAGGCATATGCTCTCAACTTTTTGAAGTTGATCAAAAATCCAAATGTGTTGGATTTGGGGATAGAAATAAAAGTTGGTAAATGAGCCAAACTCTTCAATTTTAAAAAATATCCTTGTCAAGAGGTAAAAAATTTACATTTGTTAAAAGTGTTTGGAATTGGAAAAATTAGTAGGGATATGCTCTTCACTCTTTGAGTGAATCAAACTCCCAACTTGCTTGATTCAATTTATTTATTGCTTTAATATGAACATGTTAGTGCTTTAGAGGGCCTTCCTCCCAAGTAAATCCTTATGAGGATGGTGAGAGGGAATGACCTAAGTGGGAGATAATCACTTTATCCATAATAAAATCTGACCCACTATAATATAAACACATTCATCCTCGAAAGGGTGAGTGACAAATAAGTGTTGGGAATTTTCACCTCCTCTAGTAGTCCTTTAGGATTGTGCAAAATCATATCATTATGTGTGTGGGAGGCCCTTGTAATGGGCGTGTAAGAGACTCATGATTTTTTTGAACAAAATTTCATTAAAACCTGGTTAAGTAGCAAGCTTGCCTTTTAAAGCTATGTTAAGAGCCAAAATTGACCTTAAGTACCTTATTTGGAAGTTTTTCTAGTCAAGACCCATGAAAACATCTGAGAACATACACTTTGTGTGGTTTAGGATTAAAGAAACAAGAAAACATCCTTGAAATCTGACCACAAGTTTAATTTTTTTTAAAAATCAATCAAACAGTGACAGACAAAATTTTCCTGGTAAAGTGATGCGTACCAACTTTTAAGTAATGTGTACTAAGTTTTAAATTCTGCATGGTCAGCTTCCAAAATGCATGTACAACTTCCAAGTGTCACGTAGTAACAATCAAACAATGTGTACTATGTTTCAAAGTTGTGCATAACATCATTCTAGTAAGCGCATAAACAACTATCAATTATCGCGTACCAACAATAAAACAATGTGTACAGACTGAGATAGTAAAACAAGGGCATTTCCTGAGGGTTTGGAAGAATTTTGAAAACACATTTGGATACCCTTTTTGGAGTACTTTGTGTCCAGTCAATCAGATAGAAAAAATTTCTTTAAATATCTATGATGATGAATCTATTTTAAACACAAATAAATCCTATGGAAAACAAAGATCAAAATTTTTATAGGTATCAAAATGAAGCAGAAACTGAAGAGGAAATTGAGGAGGCATCCCAAGATTCCATATTTCTTGAATTCATGGAAAAAATTTGAAGAGGGATAAAGAACCATATTTCTTACACTTAGCTCAATTAGGAGTTAAGCTTCCTAATAATTATGACACATCAATCTTAAAGAAGGATGAGGAAAAATAAAAGCATACATCATCTAACAAGCCATCATTAAGATCAATCTTTCCTTTCTATTATGAACATGAGCCATCTATATCTTCATCTTCTTTAAAAAAAGAAGTGTTTAAGCACAACAAACCCATCTTTGATCAAGAACAACTTCATGACCATCCTATCTTTTATCAAGAGAATGAAGACAAAGATACTACTCTCAAGAAATATCTAATGCATGAACCTATGTCTAGAAATGTTTCTCCTATAGCCTTTACTTCTTCACCCATTCATTCATCTCTTAAAGTAGCAAAACCAGCCAAAATGCTTCCAATGAACAAAGAACGTAATTATTTTCATGTTAATAATGTTTACCCTCAAGGGTACCTATAAAAGAAACCCAAGCTAACTTACATCTTTCTGCAAATCATTTCCATGCTTTAAATATCTTAGACCCAAATCTATCATGTGCTTCAATACCTATTATACCCATTCAAAATGATCCGACATCATTTCTCCAAGAATCCCCCATGTGTACCCAAATTCATACCCAAAAGTGATGGTTTGGATTTCCACTGGACTTGCCAATCCAATGTTGGGAAACCCAATTATTTTTGTGAACTAACAAGCTCAACCAAAAGGAGGTTTGAAATTTTGCAATTTTGGCTCTACAAAGGCAAGGATGGTAGGCTCGTACCTTAACTAAATCTATTGATTCAAAGGATCTTTATACAAGATAACTGAATATAAAACTTGTGGATTCTCTCAAGGTGACAAGTAAACTTGAGAGGAATCAAATTGTAAGTATCTCAATCAATTGTATATTGATTGTTGTAAAAACTGAAATGCTTTGATTAATAGTTAATGTTTGACAAAAGGTATATAAAATGAAATAGATGAAAGGAATAAAATATCACAAACTTTGAACAATGAACTAAATGACTATATACCAATTATTGATAAGATCAGTGTCTTGATCCTACTTGGGCAATAGAATCAATTCTATTTCAATCCTACGTACACCTCAGAGACAATTTTAATAACTTGTATATAACAAGACCATCATTTCAAGGGCTTCTACATGACTTATAATTGAAACCATATTATACAGTTAGTTCTACTGAATTTAACTCTGGCTTTGAGAGACCAATAGAACAGAGGAAAGTTTGTCAACCACACCTTTCAACTAATGATCAAAATGTATATATATTTCACTTTAAAAATAACACGAGAATTCAACACAATGAAAAAATATAAATAAATAGATTTAGCTAAGAGACTAACTGAACAGAATTAAAAAAAACTATTACCATAAGTGAAAGAAAAAGCTCTTATCTCTTTATTAATGTTGAAAAAATAGTACATTAAAGTTCATGTTGCAATCGTGATCAAATTCTATTACACAATGTGTTTCTTCTCCCTTTTTTATTTACATTTTACACAACATATATATGTGGATCAATGGTTTTCACACCCCTATAGGTTGAAGAGACATCACCCTATGTTAAAATTTAAAAACTTATTTTGAAAAAGCTAATCAACAAAGTAACTAATAACTACCTATCTTTCAGATTTGGCTTTCATCAAAAATCCATAACATATTTTATGAACATAATATTTTTATGGTAGATAGGAAATTTGATTTTTCGAACTGGGTTTGTTTTAGATTTTCAATTATTGATCATTTTCATTCTCTGTCGACCTCATCTTTTTAGCAGGTTGAAATTCAGCATCCCTAAAGCCTTCGCTTACAGAATTTTTATTGTTACTGTCACAGAGCTTCGTTCCTCAATCCCTCAAATTTTAATTCAAAATAAATATATATTTTTATCCCATTTCATGTAGTCCATCATGTCATTAATTATTGAGAATGGAGTTTAGGATGCCATTTTTAGAGTTTTATCACTATATAAGACTCTAAATTTTGCCAAAACTTTAGAGATCCAACAAGCTCTTTTTGGAGACGTATTGTCCCTATGAGCATAGCGAGATCTCAGTTATCTCTGGAGAAGAAGACCAATTATATACTCTTTACCTGATGTAAATTCAAGATTGGGTGGCCCTAGGCCCCCAAAAAGTGAACACTACTATTTCCCCCTGTCAAAAATTTTATTTTGTTCATGTAGCACTTTGAATCTCCTAATTATGATATTATATTGTTCCTTATCATTATCAACAAGATTATTTGAAAACAAACAAATATCATAATTATTTAGCCCCAACATCTAATCCCGTGCTGTAATAGATATATCATCCTTATAGAGAATCCTTATTGGTTCCACTTCATCAATGCAGTCTTTGTCTTTTCATTTATGTTTTTTCTTTGATAAATCATCGGGTGCACTATGTTCTTTACTGGATGGAGGATCCATGTGAATATGATCAGTCATATAAGTATCTAAACTAATTTCTTCTCCTTGGAAGTTTCCTTGCACACAATCTACCCCATTTCCATCTAGATATTGTTTCTCTTAGCATAAATATTTTGAAGGTAACTCGTATTTAGGAACTATTACTTCTTTTATATCAAGACTCTGATCAAGTGGGATACTTGGATAATTTTCAGTACTTTTCTTCAACATATTATCATAATTAATGCTTGGTTATTACAGTCCCATCTTCACAAATCTTATATAAATCTCACTCATAGGATGAACTGAATGATACCTTACCTTTTGAATGTATATTTTGACTATTATCAACTTCAAAATAATCATTAGGCCTGCTACCTTCATCATGATGTTGAAATATTTGATTATTTAGAAAATCTCCTTCACATAATGGATTCTGAAACATAGAAAACACAGATTTATCTTCCTCTACTTCCTCTTCAAATGGTGGATTCAGGAACATAGAAAATTTAGGCACACCTTCATGAGAGTTTTCATCAGGGTCATTAGATGTTTCATCAATAAGACTAATATCTTTATTGACATTATTTTTTGAAACTTCCTATTGTTCATATGTTGTATGTTGTTCTATTTTATCTCCTCTATTTGATTTTTTGAAGTTATCATCTCCTTTGTCTAGTACTCCCTGAATATATACTGATCCATTAACTTTCTTATCATGATGAAAATAATTTTGACCACTCTTCTCAACATATTTTTGATATTCCATGTCTAACAAAGCTGAAATTTATTTTGTACTGAGAAATTTTTCTTCCTCATCATCATGGTCATTGATACCTATTTCCATGCACATCACATCATGTACAAATTCTTCTTCAACTTGATCTAAATTTTCTTCCTCCTCATAATCCATGCTATCTTCATTCCCACTAAGATAATTATCAAGCATAAGGCCTTGTTCAATATGATCATAAGATTCCTCTTCTCTGTCTTCATCATCCTTTTTGAATATCTGAAAAAATGGGCTTCGAAACATGGTCATATAGTGAGATTCTTAATTCCAAAAACTTTCTTAATAATTCCTCATGTGAAGGCATGATGTCAACCAAAATCTCTTTTAAAATGCTTACCATCCTTATGAACAAATATGTTGTAGACTCCCCCTCAAATCTCTCCAAACTAAAAAAATGCATCCAAAGGAGACATGTAAGAGTCCTCTTCCATATTGTGATCATGAATCTCAACATGTTCATAAAACATGTCATCTTCACTTGCATCATGAAACATATCAAGAAACCGTTGCTCAAACTCTCTCCATAATGAGATACTTTGTTCAGGTTTCATACTAAAAAGAAAACCTGCATGATCTGTCAATGATCTTACAAATAGTTTCATAATAACATCTTCTGCATAGATATGACAATCTTCAATAAATTTCCAAAATGCCTGCAAAAGCTCCATTGGTGATTCTGATCCATCTCCACAAAATTTTGGAACATATTTTTTTAGTTAAAGAGGAAAATCCTTCTGACCACCAGGGATGTTATCAAAACTCAATGGTCTATATACTTCAATTATATGTTCTGGTCTTGGGTCACAAAGGTTTGATACTTTATGTGACTATGTATCCTGGTACATACTAAATATCTAAATTTGTAGTAACTTATTTCTTTATATATTAGGTTCTTGTCAGTAGAGTTTTCACCTCTTTAAAGTGGAAAATTTTACTTATCTCCTTCTAGGTCTTCTCCCTCAGTAGTCACACACTGAAATGCTTTGTTAAATAGAGTTGCCACCTTCTGCTGTCTTCTGAGTTCTTATCTCTAGTAGAGTCTTATTTATATCACCAGAGCTTCTAGGTAATCTTCAACATTGTCTTTCATAGACAACTCCCTAGTAGAGTCTCCAATTGTTTGGTGCCCAAAAATGATGGTTTGGATTTCCTATGGACTTCCCAGTCCAATGCTGGGAAACCAAATTTTTTTTGCCAACTAACAAGTTCAACCAAATGGAGGTTTGAACTTCTACAATTCTGGCTCTACAAAGCCAAGGCTAGTAGGCATGTACCTTAACCAAATCTATTGATTCAAAGGCCTTTTATAGCAGATAACTGAATATGAAACTTATGGATTCTCTCAAGGTGACAGGTAAACTTGAGAGGTGTCAAATTGTAAGTATTTCAATCAATTGTATATTGAATGATGTAAAAATTGAAATGCTTTGATTAATAATAAATTTTTGACAAAAGGTATATAAAATGAAAAGATCAAAGGAATAAAATATCACAAACTTTGATCAATGAACCGAATGACTATATTCCAATTATTGATAAGATCAGTGTCTTGCTCCTACTTCGGCAATAGAGTCAATTCTATATCAATCCTACGTACACCTCATAGACATTTTTAATAACTTGTATATAAAAATACCATCATTTCAAGGGCTTCTACATGAATTATAATTGAATACATATCATATAGTTAGTTCTACTGAATTTAACTCTGGCTTTGAGAGACCAATTGAACAGAGGAAAGTTTGTCAACCACACCTTTCAACTAATGATCAAACTGTATATATATTTCACTTTACAAATAACATGAGAATTCAACACAATGAAACAACCTAAATAAATAGATTTATCTAAGAGACTAACTGAAAATAATTAAAAAAAAATATTATCATAAGTGAAATAAAAAGCACTTATCTCTTTATTAATGTCAAAAAATAGTACATTAAAGTTCATGTTGCAATTGTGATCAAATTCTATTACACAATGTGTTTCTTCTCCCTTTTTTCTACATTTTACACCACATGTATATGTGGATCAATGGTTTTCACACCCCTATAGGGTGAAGAGACACCACCCTATGTTAAAACTTAAAAACTTCTTTTGAAAAAGATAATCAACAAACTAGCTAATAACTACCTATCTTCCGGATTTGTCTTTGGCTGAAAATCCAAAACACATTGTACGAATATAATATTTTTACTGGAGATAGTAAATTTGATTTTATGAATTGGGTTGGTTTTATATTTTCAATTATTGATCGTTTTCATTCTCTGTCGACATCATCTTTTCAGCAGGTTGAAATTCCAGCATCTATGAAACCTTCGCTTACAAAATTTTGATTGTTCCTGTCACAGAGCTTCCTTCCTCAATCCCTCAACTTTTAATTCAAAATAAATATATTTTTTTATCCCATTTCATGTCATCAATTATTGAGTATGGAGTTTAGGATGCCATTTTTAGAGTTTTATCACTATATAGGACTCTAAATTTTGCCAAAAATTTAGAGATCCAACAAGCTCTTTCTGGGGACGTATGCTCCCTATGAGCATAGAAAGATCTCATATATCTCTAGAGAAGAATATCAATTATCTACTCTTTACCTAATTTAAATTGAATATTGGGTGGCCCTAGGCCCCCAAAAAGTGAACATTGCTATTTCCCCCTGTCAAAATTTTTATTTTGTTTATGTAACACATTGAATCTCCTGAGTATGATATTATATTGTTCCTTATATTTATCAACAAGAGTATTTGAAAACAAACAAATCTCAAAATTATTTAGATCCAACATTTGATCCCTTACTGTAATAGATATATCATCATTATAGAGAATACCTATTGGTTCCACTTCATCAATGCAGTCTTTGTCTTTTGATTTATGTTTTTTCTTTGAGAAATCATCATGTGCGTTGTGTTCTTTGCTGGATGGAGGATCCCTGTGTATATGATCATTTATATAAGTATCTAAACTAAGTTCTTCTCCTTGGATGTTTCCTTGCACACAATCTGCCTGATTTCCATTCTCTAGATATTATTTCTCCTCACATAATTTTTTTGAAGGTAACTCATATTTAGGAACTATTACTTATTTTATATCAATAATCTTATGAAGTGGGATACTTGGATAATTTTTTGTACTTTTCTTCAACATATTATCATTACTAATGCTTGGTTATTACATTTTCATCTTCATAAATTTGATATAAATCTCACTCATAGGATGAACTGAATGATTTCTTACCTTCTAAATGTATATTTTGATTGTTATCAACTTCAAAATAATCATTAGGTCTGCTACCTTCATCATGATGTTGATACATTTGATTGTATAGAAAATATCCTTCACATAATGGATTTTGGAACATAGAGAAAATTAATTTAGCTTCCTCTAATTCCTCTTCAAACAGTGGATTAAGGAACATAGAAAATTTAGGCACATCTTCATGAGAGTTTTCATCAGGGTCATTAGATGTTTCATCAATAAGACTAATATCTTCATTGACATTATTTTCTAAAAATTCTTGTTGTTCATATGTTGTATGTTGTTCTATTTTATCTCCTCTATTTTATTTTTTGAAGTTATCATCTCCTTCGTCTAGTACTCCCTGAATATATACTGATCCATTAACTCTATTATCATGATGAAAACAATTTTGACCACTCTTCTCAACATATTATTGATATTCCATGTTTAACAAAGCTGAAATTTCTTTTGTAATGACAATTTTTTCTTCCTCGTCATCATGGTCATTGATACCTATTTCCATAAACATCGCATCATGTACAAATTCTTCTTCAACTTGATTTGAATTTTCTTCCTCCTTGTAATCCATGTTATCTTCATTCCCACTGAGATAATTATCAAGCATAAGGCCTTGTTCAATCTGATCATAAGATTCTCTTCTCTATCTTCATCATCCTTTTCTAATATCTGAAAAAGGGGCTTTAAAATAGGGTCATATAGTGAGAATATTAACTCCAAAAACTTTCTTAATAATTCCTTGCTTGAAGGCATGATGTCAGCCACAATCTCTTTTAAAATGCTTATCATCCTTATGAACAAATATGTTGTATATTCCCCCTCAAATCTCTCCAAACTATAAAATTCATCCAAAGGAGACATGTAAGATTCCTCTTCCATATTTTGATCCTAAATCTCTTCTTGGTCATTATGCATGTCATCTTCACTTGCATCATGAAACATATCAAGAAAACATTGCTCACACTCTCTCCATGATGAGATACTTTGTTTAGGTGTCATACTAAAAAGTAAACCTGCATGATCTGTTAATGATCTTACAAATAGTTTCATAATCACATCTTTGTGTAGATATGACAATCTTCAATAAATTTAAAAAATGCTTGCAAATTCTCCATTGGTGATTATGATCCATCTCGATAAAATTTTGGAACATATTTTTTTAGTTTAAGAGGAAAATATTTGTGACAATCAGGGATGTTATCAAAACTCAATGGTCTATATACTTCAATTATATATTTTGGTCTTGGGTCACAAAGGTTTGATACTTTATGTGAATATGTATTCTGGTACATACTGAATATATGAATTTGTTGTAAATTTTTTCTTTATACATTAGGTTCTTGTCAATAACTTCATCACCTCTTTAAAGAGGAAAACTTTACTTATCTCCTTCTAGGTCTTCTCCCTCAGTAGAGTCACTGACTAAAATGTTTTGCTAAATAGATTTACAACCTTCTACTTTCTTATGAGTTCTTATCTCCAATAGAGTCTTAATCATATCACCAAAGCTTCTAGGTAATCTTCAACATTGTCTTTCATAGAAAACTCCCCAATAGAGTTGCCAATTTGTTGGTGCCCAAAAATGATGGTTTGTATTTCCTATGGACTTTCCAATCCAATGCTGGGAAACCCAATTGTTTTTTCCAACTAAAAAGTTCAACCAAATGAAGGTTTGAACTTCTTCAATTCTATCTGTACAAAGCCAAGGCTGGTAGGCCTGTACCTTAACCAAATCTATTGATTCCAAGGCTTTTTATAGAAGATAACTTAATATAAAACTTGTGGATTCTCTCAAGGTGACAAGTAAACTTGAGAGGAATCAAATTGTAAGTGTCTCAATCAAGTGTATATTTAATGCTGTAAAAACTGAAATGCTTTGATTAATAGTAAAAGTTTGACAAAAGGTATATAAAATGAAATAGATCAAAGGAATAAAATATCACAAACTTTGAATAATGAACTGAATGACTATATTATATTGATAAGATCAATGTCTTGCTCCTACTTGGGCAATAGATTTAATTCTATATCAATCCTACATACACCTCAGAGACAATTTTAATAACTAAATTCTTGTATATAAAAAGACCATCATTTCAAGGGCTTCTACATGAATTATAATTGAAACCATATTATACAATTAGTTCTACTGAATTTAACTTTGTCTTTGAGAGACCAATAGAACAGAGGAAAGTTTGTCAACCACACCTTTCAACTGATGATCAAACTGTATATATATTTCACTTTACAAATAACATGAGAATTCAACACAATGAAACAATCTATATAAATATATTTATCTAAGAGACTAACTGAAAAGAATTAAAAAACTATTACCATAAGTGAAATAAAAATCACTTATCTCTTTATTAATGTTGAAAAAATAGTACATTAAAGTTCATGTTGCAATTGTGATCAAATTCTATTATACAATGTGTTTCTTCTTCATTTTTTTGTTTAAATTTTACACCACATATATATGTGGATCAATGGTTTTCACACCCCTATAGGGTGAAGAGACACCACCCTATGTTAAAATTTAAAAACTTCTTTTTAAAAAGCTAATCAAAAAACTAACTAATAACTACCTATCTTTCGGATTTGGCTTTGGCCGAAAATCCAAAACACATTGTAAGAACAAAGATTTTTACTAGAGATAGGAAATTCAATTTTCTGAACTGGGTCTATTTTATATTTTTAATTATTGATCATTTTTTCTCTGTTAACATCACCTTTTTGGAAGGTTGAAATTTTAACATCTCTGAAATCTTCGCTTACAGAATTTTGATTGTTCCTGTCATAGAGGTTCCTTCCTCAATCCCTCAACTTTTAATTCAAAAGAAATTTATTTTTGTATCCCATTTCATGTACTCCATCATGTCATCAATTATTGGGCATGGATTTTAGGATGCCATTTTTAGAGTTTTATCACTAATAGGACTCTAAATTTTGCCAAAAATTTAGAGCCCCAACACCTATGTCTAGAAATGTTTCTCCTATAGCCTTTACTTCTTCACCCATTCATTCAACTCTTAAAGCAGAAAAGATATCCAAAATTCTTCCATTGAACAAAGAACCTAATGCTTTTCATGCTAATAATGTTTACCCTCGAGGGTACCTCTAAAAGAAACCCAAGCTAACTTACATCTTTCTACAAATTGTTTCCATGCTTTAAATATATTAGACCCAAATATATCATGTGCTTCAATGCCTATTATACCCATTCAAAATTATCCTACATCATTTCTCCAAGAATCCCCCATGCTTACCCAAATTCATACCGTATCCTTAGAAGTGGATCCATGTCAAGAGGATAATCCAAAGTTTGAAGAAAAAAATATTAATAAAGATCAAGATCAACATGTTATACAATTTCCTCCCATATTTAATGAAGTTCCCATATCCATAGAATCCCATGATGATCCTCTTTCACCCTTTTAGTTCTTCCAAGATGGTATCCTTCTAGGTCAAGAACAAATTTTCCTTCCAAGATCTATATCTAGTCCAGTTCCCAAGCAAGATCAAGATATCTCTTCCACCATTTCCATTGAACATATTGAAAATCAAGAGAAAAATACACTCTCTACACCATCCAAAGATCTTTGTCAAGATCAAAGTATCCCATAAAATCCTTGTCATATTCCTCCATGTTCACCTCAAGAAACCATCATTCCTCCAAATCTCTTGCATGAGAATAAACCCCTTCAAGCTTCAATTGATTCTATCAAATTTGTTCCTATAAAAGCTACTCATGAGCCTATTGGTATAAAGGTAAATCTTAAATATGAGAACCTCATAAATGAATCTCATTCCAAAGATGTTGAAATCCCTTTCACACCTTATCTCCCTCCATTCAAACATAACAATATACCTTCACCCTCCTCCAAATCCATTTTGGCTTCCTATATCCCAACGCTAAAGTCTTCATCCCTTCTATCCATATTGGGTCCCTATATTCCTCCATCAACCATTCCTACCATCCCTAGTTCTCCATTCACTTACCCTACCATGTATCAAGATCAACAAAGGAACATATACTTGAAGAATGTTCAAACACCAATCCATATGAACTCTCCATATCATTCCTATTCACCCAAAATTCTCAAGTATTTTGGAAGAAATTTGGATGTGCAACATAAAAATCAGAAACCCAAGAATCCACATATGTAAAAAATCTCCATGTCCCATCAAATCGACATGTGAATTAAAAGGAAAAAGAATATCCAAAAGGCTGCATAGGTGAACAAAGAAAAAAGAAATATCCAAAGACCGCAAAGGTCCACCAAGAAAAAATAAAAATCAAAGAAAATGTCAATTCCTAAATCCCTCATTGAAGAAATGCATTCAAAATAATCATAAAATAAAGAAAAATCAAAGACTATGTGGATTCCCAAGTCACTTTTAAAAGAATTTCACGCAAAATAAAAATCAGATTGGACATTCAAGCTTCCAAAGGCTTCCACTTCATCTCCTTCTAAATATTTTCCACTTTCCAAGTCTACTTTGGGTTCCTATATCCCAAAATCCACTATCCTAGCTACATCCTTACCTCCTCCATTCATTTTTCTTCCATCATTCCACCACCCTTCAAAGTATGTGTCAAATTTTATCTTTCCAATATTTCTATCAATAACATACATGCTTCTTATCCTCCTATCCATTATCCAAGACTTACTTTTCATCTTTCCATCCCTTTTATCCAATCTATGGCATAAAAATTTCACCACCATCTACCTTTATCCTTCATATGTTTCCTTTCTTATCACCTTATCAATATCTTTGAGAATCCTAGCCATGGTTATGGTTTATTATAGAAGATCTTTCAGAAGAGCATTGTTCAAAGATCCAGATGTTAGGGAAATTTTGAAAAATACAAAAAAACAAAGAGAAAAAAAAAATTGAAAAAAAGGAAAGAAAGAGTGCCTTGGTGAAAACCTGGTAAACAGACACCTTGGTAGCAAAATTAATGAGAAATAAATTTTTCCTATAGTGAAAACCTGGCAAACAGGCGTCATGCATAATTCTCCGTCTTGCACTCTACACTTGGGGGCAAGTTTCATCAATGCTATCTTCCATCTTCCTATCATTCATCTCACTCGCATCCATATTCATTATTTAACCTTTGATGTTGACAAGGTTGAACATATCCATGAGTATCAAGTATTTGGACATCCATTATCTTTCTCATCATCTTATTCACTTGTTGCATCCATGTTACCCTATCATGATCTTGCTTATCCTGAATCCACCATTATTATTCCTAAGCAGTCTTGCAATAATCCCAAACCATTTCCTCATAGCCTTCATCACTCCTTTATCCTCATTTTTCTATCATATCCACATATTATCCAACTATACCCTTGGTCTTGATCAAAATAAAGGATGTAAATTACAAAAACAAGCTCTCAAAAAAACTTCTTGACATATCCACTCTTTTGGATTACTCACTTTCATGACATCGGGTTATTATCCTATATGATATCTAGCACTATGTCAATGGCTTTTTTTGCTTATCAAAAACATGATTCACATTACTATATCCTTTTTCCTTAGCTTGGGTAATCTTGAGGAGATGGTCCTACGGGTCACATCCACTACACATGTTTCATCTATCATGGCCTTTTCATTTCTAAATCCATCTATCATGTCCTATACCTTGCTAGACATTTCCCAGGGCCAAACCATTCTGATCTTGCTTGAGAATTAGTAAAGCTCTAAAAATCTTAAAAGTGAAAATTTTGAAAATCTCTTAAAAAAAATATCTTTAAAAAATCTTTTAAAAAAAATCAAAAATCAAAAAAATTAAAAAATATTTAAAAAGTTCAAAATCCAAAAAAAATCTTGCGTAAGGTTCTGAGCTACATCTTGCATAAAGTAAGCTTTTGTCATGCTTTGGAAGTTTGCCCAAGAACAACACATTTATTTTCAACTGGGGGCATTAATCCAAGAGAAATAAATTTCACCAAAGTAGGGACCAATTCACATGAATCAATACATAAAATTACAATAGATAGACACTTGAACCTTTGAATTTCATCATTGTTAGATTCCTATCTGATCTTGATGAAAACGTGATCCTTGACCTTCATTGACTTATTATTATCAGGATTAAAAATAAACATAACCTAATAGATCGAAATGGATGAACTTCTATTTGAAATATGGATACAACAACAATAGCTCTATGGTTTTTGATGAGGTATTGAATTTTCAAGCCATGTCTTTCTAGCCAATGATGTTCAAATAGATCAGCGATGATGAAAGCGTGACATTTTTCTTGATTTCTGCATGACTATTTTTAAGATTGATTCATTGAAGTATACAACTTTGTCGAAATACATGACCATCAAAGAGTCATCGAGGACATTTTGCATATGGAAGGGATTCAATATCTGTCTATTTATGCAAAAGGATACCTTGGTCATTTAGATATCTCATATCTTAATGCCAACATCCACTTGCAACATTGAATCTGATGAAATCGGTATTCGTATTCTCATGGTTTGCAAATCTAACTAGTGAGGGTTGTACCTTTTTCAGGTTCCAAAAATCTCAATGATGAAAAATAAATCCATGCATTATTTGCAAAAGTGACAGTTAGCTGCATTCATATAGATTTATCTTGCATTTTAGTTGTTATGTGATTTTCCCCAAAAGGGGGTGGAAGTTAATCATGGTTACATCATCAAATGTCTGATCCATCAAATGATCAAATGCTACATCAAGGATATCATCACTATGCATCTGCTCACCTAGGGGCAACCTAATCATCTGATCAACTAGGGGAAACCTAATTCTGTCTATCACCTATATCTATATCTGCACCTGAATCATATCAAATGTCCATATCTATGGGCCTCCCACCATTAATGTTTCATAGCAAACTTATTTTTGCAATCAAATCAAATATCAATCAATCAAATCATCCAATTGATGATTTAACGTCAATCATTTATCCTATCATCCATTTTCTCATCTTGAGCGCATCAATTTGTTCGTCTCTCTAGATCTTGAGAGAGAATTATCAATTTATCAAATCAATCCATCAACATACCTATCCTATCATATTGAAATCAATACAACATCAACCAAGTGATTTTGACTGACATCAAGTGATATCAAAACATCATCATCTTATTTATAACATAAACAACATTTTCTCAATCATGGCTATTGGCATCAAATTCTCTCATAACCGGGACATTTTCAAATTGATTTTATTGGGAAACAAATTGAAATTTCCCAAACTCAATGAAATCATCCAAATTATTTTGACTCATTTCCCGAAGGGGCATCATATCTACAGCATATCGGTGTCAAGTATTCATATCGAGTTTTAATTTCAAATCTGGGGCATTAAATTTTTCAATCGTTATCAGTGAACCATCAATCAAATTAGGGTTTCACATCAAGAAGTTAATTTTGCATCAAGTTATCAAATCAGGTTTATCACATCGACATTTTATCAGATCAGATCAAATCAATCAATCAGAGTAGGACATCAATTTTCTTCGAATCAATGCGCTTCACACATCAATTCAAAGAGGGGCATTTATAGACACCTAAATTTGGTTAGGTTTACTTAATCAAATCAAATGACAATTTATCAAATCAAATGGAAATTTATCAAATCAAAAGGGACTAAATCACATCAAAATCAAAGGATCAATTAATAAATATATCAATTAATTAAATCTAAGCCTAAAAGGGGTTAATCAAAACTATGTAATTAATTTAATCAATTAGTTATATAGTTTAAATCAAAAATCAAATTCAGCCTATTCCCTTACATGGCTAATTTAATTAATTAATAGAATTGATTAAATCCTTATTTCTTTCAACAAAGGAGACAAAAATTTGAAGATCTAATAAGAATCAAGAATTGAAAGCACATGGATCACTCCAAACGTTGCAATCTTGATCATTCATTTAACCCTTCAACATCCTTACCACTTAATTTGTCTCTTTGTCCCAACCTTTGACACTAACATTTAAATGTTCTCTCCATTTGAAACCGTTTGAAAGCTTTCAACTCAACCAACCTTAAATCGTGATCAACTTAATTCTACCCCCTACCCTTGGAAATTCCTGCAAATACCAAACATTTTTAGACCATAATTAATCCTAGACATTCATGAGCAATTGCATCTGCACTATACAGAAATTATTCAAGATTATAGCATTTGAGAGCAATTTGAGAGAAAGATTGAATGAATTGCATTGCAATTTGAGAGTTGAGAGCTAGATTTAGGCATTATCAAACATCAACTCTCGTTCTAAGACTATGACTAATGGAGATTAAAGGTGAGAGCTAAATTAGCATGCTTAGTTAGAGAGCCATAGAATACTTATTGTTATTTTGTCAATTCTTTGAGTTAAATTAGACTTTTCTTTCTATAGAACTGAT
>MU224971.1:4194595-4208980 GCA_018584345.1 Thuja plicata | reverse complement strand
TGTGTGTGTATTAGTATATATATACATATATGTATGTATGTATATACATATATGTATGTACATATGTATATATGTGTATATATGCATGTGTGTGTGTGTGTGTGTGTGTAAACTATACAAGTTGACTACATGATTATATTGGTTATACTTATGTTCATCTTTAGTTTTTGTGCTATCAAAGTTTGTCTTCATGACAACTTGGGATTGGGGAAGCCATTTCTCTAGGGGAATTCATCGATACAGGGTAAGCTACTTATATTTCTCTACATATCTCTCCATCTCTCCTTCTCCCTCTCTCTACCTCCTTCCCTCTCCACTTCTCTATATCTCACCTATGTTTCCCTCCTTCCCCCACCACTTCCCACCCTCTCTCCCTCTCTCCCTCCGTACCTTTATTTTTATCACTTCTCCTTTTGTTTTATCACTTCTTTCCTTCTTTTCTTCCATGTTTCGTCCCCATTCTCTTTCCATCCTTCCCTATTTTTTCTTTCTCTCCCTCTTCATTTATTTGACTCCCTCCAAATATCCTTTTCCCCACATCTCTTCATTCCTTTATTTTGGACATTAACAATTCCTAGAAACTTTAACCACTCTAATTTGCATTTTCAAAACTTCCCTTTGGGCCACATGGATGTTCAAAATGGTGAAGTTCGCCATACCATTCGTTTCTATAGAGAAGAGTGGAGGGAAAATGACACCTCAATGCAAAGTATACACCTAAACATGTATCTAAGGACACATTAGATAGTGTAATATGTGGACATCAAAGTCCACGATAACATCTACAATGATACGCCCAAGTTCTACTATAGCTGCATTAGCATTGTAGGGAATGTCGCCAAAGGAACTACCAACAAGTTGCTAGTAGGATTATCAAGAAGAAAACCCATGTACAAGTGAAGGATGTTCACACCCTATTCCAAAGCTTGCCTAAATTGAAGAAAAAATGGGAAATTATTTTTTTGATTGATGTCAATTGTTGATTCATTCAAGATGCTCCTACATCATTTTTTTATCCATTATAGAAATAGAAAATCTCCTTGGAGGTGAGATTAAGCAATAAATAAAGTTTACTAGATTAATAGGCCCAATTCAAGATGATGTGGCTTAATTTGTTGCTAGTCTATTTGTCTATGCTTATTTTTATTTTACTTTATTTCTATATATTTGTTTGTTTGGATGTCGTTCAAAACATTGTGATTGCAAAACTGATTTATTAAATACTTTTTGTCCTCGTAATTTATAGCAAAGCAGAGCTTCCTTTAATTTTTATCATTAATTAAAAATATTACAAAATAAAACAGAATGTTAACTTCATATGTTTTAAATCTAAAACTTAAAATCTTGATAGATTGTGAATTCAATATAAAAAACCTTTGCAAGCACTAGAATTATCTTTAAAAATATTGATTCAACCAAATTACAATATGATCCCTTAAAAAAAGAGCATGGTCCTCATAAAGAACCTGCAATAATGCAAATATTTGTGATCGGGTAGAGTGAATTGAGTATACATATACAAGTATTGCGGTCACCCCAGGAATTTTAGTTGAATAATTTCCTTTACTGGGTTCGGTATTAAAATATTATAGTGGGACGAAATCCTCAACTGGGTATATGCCACTTTGTATTGAAGAAACATATAATTAAAGCCTATTACATTGACTGCAATCACAAGACAGATCACACCAACGATTAGTATTTATCTGAAATTTAAAGAGGAAGCAAATGTCTGGCCGAATTGCCAACTGGAAGGAACCAAATTGTTCATGGTGAGATTTCTTCCATTGCTGCTCATCACTTTAAATGATAAACTCTGGCCATTCAGGTATGAATTGCTTTGCCAATTTGCTCCCCAATTTCTATTCATTTGTTGCCATTCAGTGTTTGACCCTTTTATCCATGCTGCTATAATGTCTCCTCTTCCTCCAACATTGCTTATCAACACTAACTCAAAGTAGTCTCTTCCATTTATGGTAAAACGAATTCCCCCAGTCTTCTTGCATGGAACCCTGCAATTAATCCCAACATGTTCAAAACCCATCTATTGTTTACATCAATTGGACAGTATGTTTTGTGCTAAGAAGATGAAAAATGGCATACCTCCTATATTGAACTGGAACAATTCCAGCTTCGTATTTGGCAATCTGCAGGAAGGCAGGTTGTGCCATGTCAAAATGTTGGAGAGGCAAATTACACCATCCTCCATTGTCATTTGGCAGTGCATTATTAGGTGGGCAGAAATTAGTAGCAGTGATAATAATGGATTTGCCAGCCAGACACCATTGAGGGACTTTTTTGGCATCACACTGTATTTGATAGCAAGCTCCACATACAGCCCCATTGTTGAACAGTGCACTGCTTAGAGCTGCAGTATTTGTGCCATATCCTGCACTGTACATATTACCATACCCACAAGCACCACCTGGAACAAAAACAACACAACCTACTTTTAACTTCACATAATCTTGCAAGCAAGAAAAAAACAACTATATTAATACCCAAATAGTAGTTGGGCTATACATAATCTCCAAACAAAACAATAACAATGATAGGTAAAACTTTTGCCATTTTTTTWWATTGAATTGTAGAAGAGTAGCTAACTGAAACTGACCCATTGTTCCAGTGGCATCASTCCCCCCATAAAAAGTAGCATGCCCTGCARTCCAGGCTTGAACAAGTATTGCTTTTAGGATGAAAAATGTTAATGCACACACSAACATGACCATCTTCATCTCTGTCATTTCTTTTGCAGTCTTATAATACCCAACAAACTGAAAAAACTGATATGATTTCTCTTTCAATCATACCCCTCCTATATAGTTGAGGATTCAACCTTTAATCTTAAGACAAGGATCAAGACAAAAGCACGAGGAGTACTTTGAGGCATTAAATTCAGTGCACAAGTACCCAAGGTACAAAATTCACTGGATTTGGAAGCAACTCAATGAAATTTTTATATTGTCATTTTCTATCCCATTGATAAGTAGTTTAGGCTATTGAAGCTGAATAAGCAATAGCTTCATGGAAAAGTAATCAACTGTAATGATTTAGTAGTTATCTATCTATATATTTGAGCACTCTTAGCGCATCATGTGAAGGCTGACAAAGGAAGCTTTTTTTGTAAAGTGAAGTCAAGTGAAAAGTAGGGTATAGCTATTGTAATGTTACATTCTTTGCACATTTGGGCGGCTCCTCTGCTAATGCTGAATCCAAAGTCAATGCATGGTCAATTTATGCATGATTAGTTTCAAGATTTAGACTTCATCCATACCATACTAAATTTTATATTCCTATTCCTATGCAAGTCACCACTCTGATTTTTCAATATTTTATATTTGACCATATTGAAAGGGATTTCTATCGTAAATGTAAGAAATAAGATATGGATGGTGTCTCTTATACTTCTAATTTAACCAGATTAATTTAATTTTTCTTGTTCCTACGTGGCATTGTCTGTAGTTTCTGTAACTATTTTTTTCAGCAACAGACTTCCACGGATAAGTTATCAAACCAGGTATTGACATTATTTTTTCCCTCTAGATATTATCAAAGCATTTGTATTGACCTTACCAACTCAAATTTAAAAAATTAAAATAGTCTTATTGTGAATAAGAAGAAAAGAACCACACAAGATTCATCTACTCAAAATAAATAACTAATAAATAAAAAGTTTAAGAACTTACCGTGAATGAGAAGAAAGATATGCGTATTGTAATAAATAATAAATAAAATTTTGAAAAACATAGCGTGAATGAGAAGAAAGGTATGTGTATTATTAATCTTTTTTAAGAAATATATCCCTTGGAGTTGACGATGCTTTGTTTTCAGGTAAGCATCGGCTCAGTTTAATGGTTTTGTGCATATCGGAAATATTATTATTATGTTAATATGATTTTTAAATTTGTAGCAGAAATTAGTATATCATTAATGTTATTATTATTTTATTTTTATTTTTTATGACAGAAATGACTTAATATAATAATATATAGATAAATAATATTTTTGGTGTTACATTTAATTTATGGTTTAAAATTGTTTATTTTAAATTTTAATTACAATAATTATTATGTATTTGTTATTTCTTATTATTATTGCAAGTTCTTATTTTATATTTAATGCTACCTTTCACTTATTGTCATAAAATTATGATTTTATTTCTAAGGTTTGATTTTGAGTAATTCAAGGTTCACCAACTTTCTCAATCATTTATAGTATCAATTGTGAACTACATAACATACTTCTTGTTTAACATGTTGGTACGCCAATATATTCAAAGACATTCAATGTACACTTATTACATATGTAATTACTAAGCAAATCATTAGAGCACACTCAATTTTTAATTGAATCAAAAGAGATAAATCTTATGTATGTTGTCTTCAATATCACTCATTATTGTTTATATGAATCACCAAATGACCTAGGGGAACATGATCTCCCTTATACCACCTCCATAGATTTGAATACAAGGGAGACAAAGGTGATTGAATATTTAGATATATTTTCTGTCAAATCATTCTTTCTAAACATAGATCAAACCCACATAGTAAATCAAGTTTGCATCACTTGAGATTAAACCTACAAAAGGTTGCGGGCTGAATCACTAATATTTTTTATATAGTACAAATTCTAAGATCATAATCATCTAATAGAATACACTACATTTTGGAAAACAATTGTGAATTGATTCAGAATACCTTTAACATCATTCTTCCATTAGATCACTTTTAGAGATAAGTTCTCATTTTGAATTTTGTCTTTATTCAATGATTATTTGTTCCTCTTCTTAATCTAAATTTATTTTTTCTTTGCTAATTGCATTTATTTGCTCTTCTTAGATTTGTGAAAATAATATTTTATTCACTCACACCCTCAAGTTTATATTCTAAATTTTAGTTTTTTAAATCTAACTTTTAGAATATTTTATCTTATTTTAAAATCTAATGAAGATATAATTCCCTTATCCTCTTAATATGTTTCATAGAATTATATAATTTCTAGGGTTTGTGATTCCTAGTGCAACCTTGATTTCTCCCACCCTATTTCTATCTATCATTTTACCTCCAAAATTTTGAGTTTAATATTAGAGTCAAGTCCCCCTCATCTCCTCAAATGAGTGCATGCTTAAATTTTCACATGGCCTAATTCACTCAAAATGATGTAATCCACAACAATTGGCAGAGGAGCTAAACCAAATGCAATCCTTAGAGCCAACTATATTTGGAAGCCTCCATCCTTGGGGTGGTGCAAATTGAATTTCGGTGGGGCTTCAAAAGGCAATCTGGGCCCTTCAGGGGCAGGTTGCATTATCCATTCCAGTGAGGATGCCATGGTGGCGAAATTGCAAAAACCTCTAGAAATAGGTACTAGTAATTTGGCAGAATTTAAAGCTCTGATGTTCGGGTTGTCTCTTGCATTAGATTTGGGTATTAACAAACTAGAATTTGATGGAGACTCTATGATCACAATCAACGCTGTCAGGTCTGGTTCCACCCACAATTGGAAATTACAAGTGATCCTGGACATAATTATGAAATTATTAAACAACTTTGAATTTACCACGGTGAATCACATCTTCAGGTAAGGCAACCAAAAGGCAGACGAGTTGGAAAATAAAGCTTCTTTGGGAGAATTTCTCAGGCTCAGTGGTCACATCACCTCGGCAAATGGTCATCCTCAGTAATAGGCACATTGGTTATTCCTTGCAAAATTGAGTGCAAACCTGCCCAAGTCCTATCTCTATTAATGCGAATGTCACTTAGCCAAATTGAACCGTTGAGATTTTGGTTTTCGTAATAGATAACACCAACTTTCATCCAAAACATGTGATGTATCTCTGTGTTGTAAGATCAATTCTCCCATTAATTTCCTCTTCTTCATGTGGTACAGTCTCATGGGGTATAAAATGGGAAACTTCATTAACTACACATCACATCAGTCTGGATCGGCTTGTCCTTGGATTTTGGTGCCCATTTTGCACTCTAATTCCTATTTTTGTTCTTCTGGCATTCCGTCCTTGGCAAGGAAAAGTTCTCTTAGGTGAGAATTGCTAAAGCACCCTAATGATGATAGCTCTTACTCATCAAGAGTATTTTGAGCAACGGCTTTAATTGAGTAAGGTACGCAACAACTAGCAGTGTCAGACCAATGGTGTTTTATCCCTATTTGAAAGCCTTGCAGCTTGCTCAAAAATTTATAACTTTTGTTCATGGAGGATCTCATTGGCTATATGCTCTTCAAAATTCTGATTTATACACAGAGGAAAATAGATGGATACCTCATAAAGCTTAAAGGTCCGATCTAGAGAAAATAGCTTAGGATAATCCCATTACTTCCAATCAGATAATGGAGGTCTGCAATTATAAACACCCACTCGTAATTCATGTAGTCAGGAAGGTGTTGGGTTTTAATTTCCTTAACACTAATCACAGATACAGAGTACTTTCAGACATCTGTGCAGCCTTTCTGGTGAGCATTTTGGTTGTGGGTGCTTCCAAGATGTTTGTTGAAGATCTTTGTGATTGATTGTTCTCAGAAAATTTCATAGTGGGTCTACATAATGCAGTGCCAAATATCGACCTGGATCTTACATATCCACTTCCATGGGACCTGGCCACGGTTATGACTACAGGACAACCCTTTCCCAGTTTTGGGGTTGTCCCTCGGAGGAACTTTTATGCTGGCCCTCCTAGGCGCCTCTTTATTCTGTGGGTTTGGGATTGGGATGATCACCAATCACGTTTGAGCATGATGCATAGAGGAATGAAATTCCTCCCCAAGTTCCTTGGAATAGAGGATGGCCTTAACACACCCTATGGTGACCAGTTGGATGAAAATATCCCATGGGTGTATCAATACAAGTATGACTAAAAGATGGATGGGTTGGGGAGCTCTAATTCCTCACACACGAAGGAGATTAAGGAAGAAGATGAAGAAGAGGAAGTTGGAAAAAAGGATGTTGAAGAGGAAGAGAAAGGCAAAGATGAAGAGATGGACGAAGAGATGCTCCCATCAAACTCCAAGGAAGAAGAAATGGCAGAGGAAAGTGGCATGCCTAGCATGAGAGGTAGCCCAAAATCAAACTCAGCAGAAACTACGGAGAATGACACCACTTCTCCCTCTGTCTAATGTTCTTTTAAGCTTGTTTTGGGCTTTACCTTTATTTTTTATTATGCATTGTTAACACTCTAGCTACTGTAAACTTTAATATTTTTTAGTCTCTCCGTTGAGCTGTGGTGCTCATTCTGGGTTCACAATCCTCTCGGTAGGATTGGGATATGAAACAGCAAACTTTCTTCTATTTTTTTCCCTTTCATGCTTTCCAGTTTATATAAATAAAATCTCAGCTATGACCCTTTACACATCAAAAAAAAAGATGTTTCTACAAATAGAACTATTTCTAGAAGTTATAGCTAATTTGGAAGGAAAAAATATTATGAAACCTAGTCGTACACAAGATGGTTAAGAACTATCCTCCACCTCTCCCAAAAAAAGTCAAGAATCAATGGATAGGGAACCTATTGCGACTACCATGTAGAGTAGCATTGGTTCATGAATCAATGGACAACACACAAAAATTAGATTTTAATCTCTTCTTTTGATTTACTTGTTGCTACAATAATTTCGAGGCATAAAATAGTGGTGCTTCCTCTCTCTTATTTGACCACATGTTACTCTATTCACCCACATAATATATACTAGCACTTGCAGGCATAAGAGTTGCAAGGATACGCCAATAGGAATGTCAAGAAAAAAAAAAAAAAAGTAAATGTTAACATTACAAAATAAAGTATAATAAAATACAAATTCATACATATGTATCATTATATAATAAAATTTTGTACATAATTTTGCAAATTCTTTCTAAAATGGCCTTTTCTCATTCATGAATCTCATTGCTCACTTATAGAAAATGATTTCTTATTAATGTGTTAGCAAACTATTTCTTTGTTTTCATGAATGGTTGAATAAATATGGTATTATCTTGCAAGTTTATTCATTTATAACAAAGGTATTCATGTGACAGGTCTTTCTTTTTTTGTGTTTTATTCATCTTTGCATTTTGGTTTGGTTGTTTTCATATTCTATCAAGTAAATAACAAAAAAAAAGAGCATAAATCTTCCTTGTGTTTGCACTCAATGATGATAGAAAAAATCTTGAAGGAGTCACACATGGGCAATATTGGAATGGGTTTCTTGTGACTATTGCTGTAGCTAGTTTCTATGGCTTCATTTTTCCTTAAGAAACTCTTGCATAAAAATTACGTATTTGCTAGTTATGGAGATGAAACTTATCATGTGCATTGTGGCCACTATTGTTTGTATTCTTGGCATGGTAGTTAATAAGGATTGTATGGTTGTTGTGAGAGATGTCAAGGTTTCTAGTGTGGGGGAGTTCAAATTCTACATGGTTTTGGTGTGGAATGCTATTTGTTGGCAACTCTTCTACATTGGGATTTTTAATGTCATATTTCTAACTACTTCTCTATGAAATGAGAAGAGGTGGTGGAATATCACAATATAATAATATAATATTCATAATGTGTTAAAATGAGCTGAAAATTTAGAGCTATGTTCCCAAAATGTTATCCAAATTCTCATTAAGTTTCAAGCCATAATCATCAATTCACTCCTCAAATGACCAACAAACACCACTAATGTGACAATACATGATTAAATGAAGTCTTAACAAACTAAAATTTTAGCTAAAGCATCTTGACATCTGTAGACACCCTAAAATGGATATACTTGTGACCTTACATTAAAAACACTAATTTTCATCTATTAATTAATGGTTTTTAAATCATTAATTAATTATCTATTTTTTCCAAATCCATTCCCCAAATCATCTAATCATATCCCCAAAATTAATTAAATAATTAATATTATTTAATTAATTAACCTTGATTGATTAATCTTCATTAATTAATTAAATTCAATTTCCTAAAGTTTAAATTTAAATATTTAAACTTATTAATTAATTCTTCTAATTAAATTGATTTCATTAAATTAATTTAATTTCTTTGAATAATTCAATTCTAAATCTAAAAAGAATTCAAATATATCACATGTTGAATACTTTAATTATAAAAATCAATTAAATATTCAAATAAATATTTCTCAAGTTCAAAAAGTTAACTCATGATCAACTCTTCAGTTTACTAAACATTACCTCTTCTCTCCAAGTTGAAGAGGTGGAGTTTACTAGTTGCTTCTCAGTTAACCAAGGTTTATCTCTTCTCTCCAAGTTGAAGAGGTGGATTTTACTGGTTTCTCCTCAGTTAAACTAAAACATTATCTTTTCTATCCAATTTTAAGAGGTGGAGTTTACTTGTTGCTCCTCGGTTAACTAAAATATCACCTATTCTCTCCTAGTTGAAGAGGTGGAGTTTACTGATTACTTCTCCAGTTCCTTTTGATCTAAACTATTGATTCTCCAATATTTGGGATCAATCTCAACCATTTATATCATTTCCACATTCTATATAATCAACCCTTCATAACCATTTGAAGGATCCAATATTTCAAGGTTTTGTGCACCCTTACTCTACAGATTCTTGCTAAAGGCATTCAAAGCATTCTTGTGATCAATATCAATATCATATTCTCAATGCTCCCAAGTCATAAATGTTGTCAATACCAATACTGAGCACCATAGACACAGTATTTTAGAAGGAGTAGAGAGAGATAATAGAAGATTCGAGCTTTATTGGTTTTCCTTCATTTGTATTCCTCCTTGATTGCTTATCATTTTATTGTTCGTAGGTTTGATCTTAGTAGTTTGATTGATCTCTTTCATTACAAATTGGTTTTTCTAACCCTCGTTATTGAGCATACAGAATACAACCTATACATTTTGGTGAACCCAATGTGAATCAAATAGCCCAATAATCGCATGAAGAATAAAAAATAGGACTTTCAAGCCTCGGTCAAACGGCCGCAGATTTTCTTTTATGTTTTTGATTAAGGTAAAAATAGGTTTTGAAAGGACTCTGAAACCTTTTACACAAGACTACTAGAGATTAGAATCATAAGCCCATACAAACATAGAAATCCTGCTACGAACAAAAATCAGGACCCCAACAAACTCCCAAAACCCAAAAAAAGGAAAGAAAAGAACTGCCAACAAAACGCACAGTTTCTAGCACAATTTTTAGCACAACTTCCAGCAAACTTTCCAGAACAGACAAAAAGAAACTACATCATACTTTGGTAGGCTTCCTCCGCCTCTTTCTACATTTCTTCCATCTTGTCAATGGACTCCTTCATCTCTTTCATCTCTTTAGGAATCTCCAGGACTTTCCTTTTAATGTCACTTCACAGATTTTCTTTTTTGTTAATTTTTTGATATCATTGTAATTTCACAATCGTCGATATTTTGCCGCAATTGAAAAAAATCTGTCGTAATCGACTGGTTTAATGCCATAATTTATTTGAGGGTTTCACAAATATTTTTTGTCTTTATTCACTGATAATTTCCATTAGCTCACTAGAGAAAAAAATATCAGCACACTCATCAGTATAGCCTAAAAGGCAATCAGGCAAAGAATGAAAAACTAAATCATGTGGCATACTAATATTGCATGCATTAGGTATAATGAAATTAGACTAGATGCAACATTCATCCTTTTCTAACTCAATGCCACATGTCATAAAATTATCATCCAGCTTAAAGGTAAAGCACTCATACTCTTCCATGTTGCTAGAGTCATAATTTTGTATTTTGTCACTAGTTAATTTGCATATTCACATCAAAGTCCCCTAAAGAACTTGTCTGCAAGATATCAACCTTATGCAAATCATCTTCTTGTTTGTTGGAGAGCATCTATCCACATATGCAACAAGTGTCTACATACATTGAGTAACTGAAAGACCATCCTGAAGTGGTTTAACAAATGATTCAGAATCTGAAGTTCAGACACACAATCCATATAATTATCCCAATCAGTACTCAACATCATGTTAGAAAACTCTTCATCTTTTGAATCTGGAAAGGCGCTGATGCTTTCATCCTTTGATCTATAATATTCAATTTTATTGTGGCCTAATGATATAGAAGTACAAGAAGAATCAGAAATACACATATCAAAATATTGGTCATCTGATATACACTCTTTGTCAAACTCAATGTGTGTTGGATGTAAGAACTCAGAGCTATCCCTGCCTAAATATCTCAAATATTCACAAGTCAGGAACTCATAAATTTTTTCACTATGAAGTGAACCATTATCAACACTTTCACCCACTTCTGATATGTAGTCACGAGAAACATCTTTAATTATCCAATTATTACCCTCTTTCTGATTACAAACATCTTCTTCCTCATACTAAAAAGGATCATCTTTGTCATTTAAAACTAAAAAATCACTTGATTCATCATTACATACATAACCTGATAAAGGAATGCACATCCCTTTATCAACACTCTGAGGTTCATTTGAATCATCAAAATAGCAACCTACATAAAAAACAATATGATCTTCTTGTTCATCGTAGATAATTGTTGTTACCTGGTGAGCATAATAATCAGTTTCATAAGAGAGATCATCCCTTATAGAACCATCTATATCCATTACTCTCAACACACATATCCTTTACTTCATTCTGAGAAAAAGCATCACTATCATGATTGCAAGAGACATCATCCCCACTAGACTCATCTTTGTCATTTGGTTTCCATAGTTGTCAGAAATAGTATCACTAGGCACAACCTCATGTGCAATCTCAGATTTAAGATCTTCAACATTTTTTATCCATTTCCTCGTAGACTCAACATATGCTTCCCTATAGGGGGTTGGCCAATGAATTGATTCAGGAAAATAGAGTTCCAAAAACAAACCAATATATGTAGAATTTGAATAATCCTCAACACCCCTTGGAAGCTCATCATATGCTTTAGAAAACCTTTCATAAAACAAGTACACTGATTTGATCCTCCTCCCTCCTACCATTTTTCTCAAAAAGATAATTGCTTCCTCTTCAACCTTATTAGGTTCTTTAGCATAATTTATTGCTATTTCGTTCAGGAATTTCCATCTTATTTGATTAACCTTGATCAACTTTTGTCTTATCTCATCTTTCTTTTCTCTTCTAAGCCTCTCATGATCAATGTCCAATTTAGACATTGGAACCATTTAGAACGTTGTGACTCTTAGGTTCATTTATGTCAACTAATACATACTTCCATTTGATTTTGCAAAATGCAACTATAACCTTGAAGCATGCAAACCTCTATCCACACATTGTTCCCTTTTTTTTAGTGCTTAGATCGCTTAATAAGGAAATATTGTTAACCTTGAAAAATAAAATACATTGATGTATTGGAGTAGTTGCAAAAATATTTGATCTGAAGTCACCTTCACATCACCTTTCAAAAAAATTGGTAGAGTCGCCATCTCTATGCAGAGAAAATATATGAATCAGTTGAGATCTCCTCACCCCACTCTGACCTTCTTTAAAACCAAAAAACTCACAAGACACCCTTATAATAGGGTCTCATATAGATTCCTCCTCTAAAGTCCTATGCTTTGGTCATAAGAGCCCAAACATTTGCTTCATCTCCACTGCAAGTCCACCTTTCTGATTAGTCTTTTTCCAAACAATGCACACTGGTACAATCAAAGAACTCGGAGTCGTCACTCACCACTTGTGAGATACTATAAGTATATATTGAAGAACTTGTACTTTGAGACACTCTTGCAATGACAGACAAAAACAAACCTTGATTCACTTTATAAGTAAAAGGAATACTTCTTTGTAGCATATGACTCTGCAAGAACCATATCACTCGGGGATTGATTTTGGCTATACATAGAAGTAAGCACTCTTATCCCCAAATGAGTCTATATGTTGTTGTTGAATCTCTCTCACAACACCATAGATTCTAAGATGGTCTATTTTTATTTAACACTTCTCCGTAGCAGAGTCACCAATTATGTTACTACTTTCTCTTTCCATCTCCTTTCCTAGATGAGATTCTGATACCAAGCTGTGGGATTATAATCCTAGGACACAAAATCAACACCCTTAGTAGAAAGGGGACAAGAGAAAGCCAACATTGACAAGGTTCAAAGACCTTCTACACTTCGAGCTCCGCATCACTCATGCAGGTATACCTAATCTGCACACACATAACTCCTTGTGACAATCAATATCTTGTAAATATATAACTATGGAATAGCTTTCAAACCTATAGGTAACATGTACCTCAATGTTTTACCAAATATTATGCAGTATCTCACTTGCATAAATTATGTTTGAATAATAGAACTATTCTAACTCCTACAAACATGAAGGGAAAATATTTTTAGTTATGTTTTGGATTAATGGATCCCTGAAATACCCCAGATCTCTCATAGACCAATGCCTTATCAAATGGGCAATAGAGTCAAACATAACGTTGCAAAAGAAGATTATGAATAAAGAAGAAAAAATAGTATAATATGTCTAATGCCTTACATCAAACATACCCCATTAATCAAGATCTACTTGTGAATCCACCTCTATATTCAAATATGCAACTACCTATTCAAATTATTTAACCCTCCCCTTGGAAGAGACCCTGGAATAGACAATACATTAATCAACATCCACTGAAAGATAATTTTGACATATCCTTGCTACCCCAACTCATACACATCTGAAGACAAATCCCAAATCATAGTTATCCTTTAAATAACTCTATTATAAAGGGTATGTGCAAGATCATGAGGGGCCAAACTATGCCCTTAAGTGGCAATGAAAAATCAGAAAATTAGGGTTAGTAAACTTGACGTAGAAATTTGAACTAGCTATCAACCTAATATCAAAAAGTTGTAAGAATAGAATCTGTAGGAAATTGAATGTAGTTTCTAAAATACTAGGCCTTTTATGAAAAAAAGTTAATATGATTGGTGAAAAGTATAGATTTCAATGCAGCAGTACAAAAATTTTAGGAAAAAAATAAGAAGTAGGTGTATGTCTGACCACCTTAATCATAATCAAATGATAATTTTTTTTATAAGATTTTATATATAAGTAGTAGAATCCTGCGTGGATGTGACACATATTTTTGTGTAATTTTATTCCAAAAAAATAATTAGTTATGAATTATCCGCTACAACATTTTTCAGAATAAAAAAACTCCCATGTCTAACCACCTTAATTCATTGAAAACTTTACCAAATTCAAAAAAATAAAATTTTTCCTTATAGTAGGTGAAGCATAGAATGTGACACATTTTTCAGATTTCAAAAATGTTATACCGTCTGAAAATAATAGTCATTTTTCAATCAGTATATAAATCAGCACTTTAGAGGTAACTCAATTGGAAAATAACTAATAATTACTTACCGAATTCAAAATTTGACAGCAATTATATCGATAGAAAGTTGATAATCTCCT
>MU224971.1:4144555-4155132 GCA_018584345.1 Thuja plicata | reverse complement strand
ATGGGAGATCCAAGTTGATCAACCCCAAAGAAGGGCTAATGCATAAATGAATCAACTATTTGGAAAGGAGAATAACAAAGGAGATACCTTAAATTCTATTAATTATATGTATAGAAATGATATATGACAGTAATTGAAGAAATAGGAGAAATGCACTAACTTTGAAATATTACAGATCAAAGAATGTTGTTTTCTGATGTCTGTAGACTGTTTCTGGAAACATTGATAGTTAATCCCAAACTAGAACGCAGAGACGAACAAAACCCAGAAATATTTTTCCGTTATGATGTCGTCTTATGAAAAAGGTCAACCTTGACCCACAAATGTCAACCCTGAACCAATAATGTCGACCCTAACCTGCACAGGTCAGACAAAAAATCTATTCGCACTGTCCGAAAGAAAGTCAAAAAGGGTATCCAGATCTGATCTCAAATCAACTATTTTGTACCTGTACCTGCAAGAAAAAGGGGATTGTTTGTTGTGGGGGAGGGGTTTGCCTTGGTCAAACCCTAGTTTTGGAATTAACCTCAAATATATGTAATTGAAATTGCAGAAATGGACAAAGTTAATGCATAAATTCACCTTTCTTGAAAAATTCCTTGTGGTGGATTCGAATCCTTGAATCCACAAGTATGCTTCAAAATTTGGAATGTAGAAAGGTAGGATGTCTTCAATCTTTTTCTTGTAGAGCTCCAACACCAAGTCTTGAATGGGTTCTTGAATTTTGAATAGGCTTGGAAGAAGGTAGATGAAGAGATCACCAAAAGGGCACTATGTAGCTTCAATCCTTCAATGGCCTCCAATGGATCTCCTTCATGAAAATGGATACTTGAATGGATGAATGCTTCCTTGAAATCTTGCTTGGTTTCTTGCTTGATGATGTTTCTCAATTTCTCAAGGATGCATAGGCTTCAATAGAGAACTTAGTATCACTTAGAAGACTTAGAGAAAATGAGAGAGAAAACTTCCCCTTTATATGAAATTAGGGCACAATATTCTAAGGAGGCCTACATAGGAGGATTAAATTCCCATTAAAGCCTTTACCCCTAGGAGAGGACCTATATTAAATATAATTTAGGATTCAACGCTTCAGAACCCGAAATAGTCAACCCAAAAGCGGGAAATACTTTTTGCAAAGGCCAATCTCCAAAAACTGTGAGACCTCAGGATCTGAACCCTGGGTCAAGGTCGAGGTCAACCTTGACCTAGGTTAGGTTCGAGGTCAACCCTCACCTAGGTCAGGGTTGAGGTCAACATAGACCTAAAAGGTCGACCCTGACCCTGAAGCCCAGAATCACCAGTCTGCAGTTCAGAATGCAGAAATTAGGCTAAACAGGAGTGGAAAGAGGGACAGAACAGGGGAGAAGCCATGTCAAGATCAGGAATCCATTCAAGGCGCTTTTCATGACCCCAAACCACTTACTCGGAAGACTAAACACGTCTACAATGGAAGTGCTTCCATTTTCTGACTATAAAAGTTGATAAATAAATTATTAAATTTAAATATATAAATATGAAGATAAGATTTTTCTTATTAATATCTCTAAATTTTAATCAATTTAAAAATTCTATATTTCAAATCATATATAATATTTACTTATATCATATATTTGTAACAAAAGTTTCTCCCATATGACTACATATATTCAATATAATATATTCAACTTTCCATCCAAAATATTGGATAAACATAGACCAAAAACACCTATTTCCACTTGTACTTACATTATATTGATTATTTTAAAAGCATGACAATATATTTGTAAAAGCAATTAAGAATTATTTATTTAAAAAATACATCCAAAATACTAAATAACCACAGATCAAAACACCTTATTCCACTTGTACAAATGACAAGACAAAAAAGAGTTTCACATAAAAGAGTTTAAAATGAAACAAATGATCATTAAAAAAATAGATGAACACTTCTAACAGAGAACTGCATAGATGAACAAAATTTCAGACAATTATCTGTTCAAAATCTACAGCGAAAACATAACTTGTTTAATTAAAAATTGACTGGGTTTTCTCCCACTTTAATTGGTTTGCAAAGACAACCTGCGTACGCGTCATTCTGTAAAGGCAAAAGTAAGTCAAACCACTGTTTAAAGATTAAACCACCGTATTGTGCATATGCCCGGTTTCAAAGAGACTAACAGGTATTCCTGAAAGCTCATGCAATATAGCCTATTGGCTAACTATGTTACTAGACTCTTAACAATAGAAGTAAACGACATAATAATTTTGCTAGATGAACTTAAATATAAAGTCATCTTCAACAACTTGAAATTGGGGATAGAGTTTCTAAAGATTTTCCCAATCTTTAAGAGCTCATCAAAATTCTCAAATGATTATTATTATCGAAGAAGTTCAATAACTCTTAACTAAGCTTCATCTCATTACTCAACATTTTTCTACCATTGCAGGATTGTTTCCCAAGAATGGGAGTGTAAATATGTCTAAATAATACAATGTTGGAATTACAACTCGATTATATTAAGTTGCAATACCATACTGGAAGGCACCTCTTTCCAACGATCTCTATGTGAACAACTTATTACCTAGGAAGATCTTTGTGAGCCTATGTTCTGCATGATTAATGATAAAGCCATAGGATGTGATAAATTTCCCTTGAATTATACAAAACCTTAATGAAGTGGTTTTCAATAATCTGTAAAACGTGTACCTAGAAGCTTATAATTTAAATTCTCTAGGAAAAACCATTGATAAAGATAATATAAAATTGATGCATGAGGCTTAATATCTAAAAAATATTTGCAACCAGTTCAATCACCTCACTTAATGTCTCCTATGAAATTATTACCAATCTCTTGTTCTCAATCTACATCATCTTCTTCCCTTCATTTTTCAACTTAAGAAAACCACACTCATCAAGGCCAATTATATATTCTTGACAATATCATCATTGTGTGTGAAAGAATTGAATGTAACAAATATTTACAAAAATAATCAATCATTTTCAAAATTAATTTTATAAAATATGACAATCGTATTGGGTGGTCTTTCATCCTTGCTACATATATAGACACACATATCATCATTTTAGTTAATTACCCGACTAATTGATTGAATAATTCCTTATTTATTCAACTAATTTTCTAATTTCCATCTCTATTATTTAAATCAATAAAGAAAATCATTATTCATCATTATTCACCCAATCACATTTCTAGACTAAAATCAATTATTTGTGATTTTCTAATATTCACCTTAGGTAAATAAATATAAATATATAGTTTCCTATTTCTAAACATAAAATAAATATACCTTTTTATTTAATTGTCTTTTTAATCCAATTTTCAATAGTGGGCTAAAATTAATCAACCTAATACCTCAATTGTGCACACTAACCTTGGTCAAATTCCCTCAAAATTTGCACATCCTCACATGTTTACATAGGTATGGTCCTTGTACACAAGGCATTTCCCTTTTTTACATGTGGCATGACATAAATACATCACATAAGACACATAATTTTGTTGAATCCCCCTAGACTATTCTACAAAGTGCCCTTTTTCCATCTCATCCCTCCACTTTTTGCAAAGGGGTTATCCAACATCAATTTCCATTTAATCTTTGGTTGTTCACCAACCACCAAACAAGGTCTCAACCAAAGAAATCCCTTGACCTCTAATTTTAACCTTATTCATCCAATATTATAGTCAAAAATCTATAAATGTGATGTTATCCTAAGATATTAACAAGACTCCATAAAATGCAATTTTATGAACTACCGATAAATGCAGTCACATCCATCATGCTTGAGAAAAACTACCATAGCTTAGTGCAATAAAGCTTGGTGTTGGTTAGATTAATTTCTATTTTCATCAATATCATCTAAAAAAAATTCATAATTTTAGTGTGAGAAAGATTGAGACTAGGATGGTTAATATAGTTTAAGTTTTTCTCTTATATGTTCCAATTTCAATGCATGAATATCTAGGATGTAAGAGCAATCTTGCATCATGCAAATAAAATTGTAGAGCTAAAATGGTAGGATTATTATTAGTAAATTAGAATTTTTGCACGTATGAACCTAAAAACTTCCCTAAGAAGAGAAACTAAAATTTAAAGTGAATGGTGAAAGAATCATCTCAATATCGTATGGCATTCAAGAGATCTATTAAATTTTTTGCTCTCTGAAATTTATCCAATACAATTTCAATTTCAAGTTCAGTGCCCTCAATCAAGCCATATTGTTTGGTCAAATCTTGATGTGTTTGTGTCAGTGGGTATAAGACCAATTTATTTATAATTTATTCTCATTTGAAATTATCATCTATCCTAATATGCACCCCATAAAAATATCTATATTGGAAAGCTAAGGATTTTCTAAGATAAACGGGCATCTACCTGTACTAGCCTTAGGCTAAGGATCATAAAGTCTTCTAGATATTCCCATGGGTCAAGTGTGATGATTAGATCTTTTAGTATCTCTTTCAATTTTATAGAGGAGCTATTTGTTAGTTATAGATGTTAGAAAAACTGAGAGGGGGGGTGAATTAGTTAGCTCCCAATTATCCTATAGTCTCAAATTCCTTCATATGTATATAAAAACAATTTCAAACATATAACTCGGTGAAATGAATTTTGTAATCTCAAACTTTAGTCAATAGTGTTTACCAAGTATCAGTAAATTAATACTATGATTACCAATCAATGTCAATAAAGTAAAGTGTAAATCAAAATAACAATCCACAACATTCATGCACATTGACACATATATTTTTAACATGGAAACTCTACTAAGGGAAAAACCACCTGAGACCGGTAACCCAAACTATTTCACTCCTCTGAAGTGAGCTCAGTCAAGAGCCAACCCTGTTAAAGGTTATAATGCACACTGTTAAATGTGACCTTGTTAGAGGATTTAAAATTAAAAATTATTTCTTAACCATGCATTCACTATGAGGTCAACAAGAAAACACTCAACATTTATTAGAATTTCATAATAAAGACTTTCACGTCCTACTCGGTTAAGATATTTATCTGTAACAATGGTTAAACTGATACAATAATGAGCTTATTCAAATACAACTCTATTTTGTATATTTTTAAATCTATGCTAAGTACATAATACCTCTGATCAATTTGTTCACTTCAGTTCATCTAATTCACCATACTCTATTCTGCTTAGTAATTCTCTTTCCTCTATCGCTCAGTAATGTCTACAGAAATGCTTAGTTTTATCTTTAACTGGTTTGATCAGTCATGCATAAACTTTGCATGTGTGCATCATAGCATCATGTGATTCATAATGAATCTCTTGTCTCTTATATAGACATCATATCTCATTTAATTTCTATCCTTCATATTTTTATGTTTAATCTCCGTTGTTAAATTTGCTACTTAAACCATCCTCGGCAGTTGTGTGAAAAACATGTTTTAATCTTCGTCGTCTGATCTTCCTTGAATTTTCATAACTGTTTGATCAACATAAAAAAATTTATCTTTTACCTCGAAATCATCAATTGTCATCTCAGCATTCTAGTCGGCCTTGGTTTGAGTAAATTGCTCGGTCAATATCATGTTGTGTCGGCAATCCCTAGCTCTGTTATCACTGTGCTCGGTATATAGTGTGTTTTACTCGGTGTTCACTATCTCTCAGTGTATACATAACTCTTCATTTATTGACCACATAAACTTTGTGTGTTCTAGTTCTCCAATTTGTAATAAATGTTTGCTACCATTATGATACTCAAACAAGTTGACATCAATGATAATATATCAACTAATAATGTCAATAATCATATATGTAACTCGGTTGACTATCAAAAAATGACTTCAAACATACAATCAATTGTAGTTCATCAATCTCTCCCTTTGGCATTAATGGCAACACAATATGAAATATACGATACAAAAATACCATACAATAAATACCAAACTTCTATGAACTACAACTGCAACAATTCTATAGCTCTCCCTAGCTTGAATATAAAAATTGTTTCAGTAAAAAATTTATCATGTAGACTCTCCCTGCAGATTTGACTCTTCTGTTCTTGATCTCTCTATAGATAGATATTTCTCTCCCTTTCTCTTTTCTCCCTTTGATGGATAGATATTTCAGTGAATCTCTCTCCCTTTAGACATTTCATGAATCTCTCTCCGTTTGATAGCAATTCCAAAAATAAATATAAAACTCTTCAATGGCCAAAAAAATATCTCTAATTTTTCAGTGTAGTAAGTACCTTGCAGTGTACTGATATGTCTGTGTCCGTCCAGTTCATCTTTGCATCAATATGTCTGATCTTCTAATTATTTGTGGGTTGATGCAACCTCCTAGTCATCTTAGTGACCAATAGACAAGGGATGAAACCCTAGTATACCTCTTAAGTACTCAAATGTATCATTCAGTAAGGGTTTAGTGAATATGTCTATAAGTTGTTCTTTTGATTGTACATATTTCAGTGTCACTTGTTTATCTTGTACTTTTTCCCTCAAGTAGTGATATTTAATAGATATATGCTTTGTTTTTGCATGCATCACAGGATTCTTTGAAATATTTATAGCACTTGTATTATCATAGTAAATTATCACTAGGTCAGTGATCTCTTCATTCATGCCTTTCAAAAGTTGTTTTATTCATGCAATATTAGAATAGTTTGTAGTAGCAACAACATGTTTTGCTTCTGCAGTTGACTGAGATATGCATCCTTGCTTCTTACTTATCCAAGTAACTAATCTTTCTCCAATAAAGAATGCTCCACCAGTAGTGCTCTTTCTATCATCAATGTTCCCAGCCCAATCAGCATCAGTATAAAATTTTAATTCAAATTTTCCATCTCTTTTGTACCATAGTCCATAATCTTCAGTATTCTTCAGATATCTTAAAAAAAACTACAATAGTCATATGTGATTCTTTGGGAGTAGCAGAAAATCTTGCAACAATTCCAACTACATGTGTTATGTCTAGTCTTGTGTGTACAACATACATCAACATTCCAATCATAGATCTATACAAATTCTAATTTACTTCAGGTGTCTTGTCTTCTTTTGTCAATTTGCATCCTGTCACCATAGGTGTTCTGAATAGTTTTGATTCTTCCATTCTAAATGTTTTTAGTACTTCCTTGATGTATTTTTATTTTGTAATGTAGATACATGCAGTCTGCTATAAAATTTGCAACCCTAGAAAAAAAATTATCTCTCCAAACATTGACATTTCAAATTCTTTCCTCATTTCATCAACAAATGAAATGCATAGAATATATCATTACCTCCAAATATAATATCATCAACAAATATTTTAGCAATAAGGGTCTTATCATCATTTCCTCATTTTAAATACAAATTGTTGTTGTCACTTTTCCTAATAAATCCAATACTTATAAGATAGGAGTGTAGTCTTTCATACCATGCTCTCGGTGCTTGTTTCAATCCATATAAAGCTTTGTGTAACTTACATACCATGTTTTTTTTATCAAGATCAACAAATCCTTCAAGTTTTTCAATGTATACCTCTTCTTCTAGTATTCCATTCAAAAATGGAGATTTAACATCCATCTGATATACTTTGAATCCTTTATGTGTTGCATATGCAAGTAGTATTCTAACTCCTTCAAGTCTAGCAACGGGTGCAAAAGTTCCTTCTTCTTGTGCATACCCTTCGCAAACCAATCTTTCTTTATTTCTGATTACATCTCCATTCTCATTCAATTTTTTTCTGAAAATCCATTTGGTGCCAATGAAATTCTTATCACTCGGTCTCGATACTAAAGTCCATGTCTTGTTTTTTTGTATCTGCTCAATTTTCTCATTCATGGCAGTAATCTATTCTTCATTTTCTAATGCATCTCTAATATTCTTAGGCTCAAATTCACAAATTAAACATGTGTTATCTTTCAACTTACTTCGAGTCATCATACCAGCTCATTTATCTCCAATAATCTAATTTTGTGGATGATGTATCCTCACATATTTGGCAAGTATATGTTCAGTTCTTTCTTATTCATTTTCTTCTTTAGTATGTTCATTGTGTTCTTGTTCATGATCTTTTGCTTCAGTATTTTCCTGATTCTCAATCAGTGCTACTTGTTTCCTAGTGACATTACCTTGTTGTATGGTAATGTTAGGCATCTACGTCGGTTTAGTATCAAGTTCTTCCATGTAGAAAAATCTACTGTAATCTTCCTATTCTTTCATGTTGTCCTTTGTTGGAGATTTGCTTCTGTGCAAATAATTGATTATATGTTTGTCATTGATGACAACATATAATATAGAGTAGTGTTCTATATGAAATTATTAGTATAGATGTTTTGGAGCTATGCATGTTTATTTCCATGGTGTGTACATGTTCTAGATGCTATATGCATTCACATCGAGTGAGATATGAAGTTTCAGTTGAGTTATGCTAATTAATTATGGCAGTTACAGCGTCTGAAGATTATTCGTCAAGAGCCGACATAAATATAATATTTCTTGAGTTGTGCCTATCTTCGGGATATGTGTGTTTGTATTAATTTTTAGTTATGATTATACAAAGGCACCAAGCGTGTTTTAACAAAATCATGATATTGGAGTAAAATTGGTGAAGCCAACTTTGTGAAGCGTTGTGTCTATTCAGTTTGAGTTGCATGGTTATAACTTTGATTGCATGGTTAATTAAGCCGACAAAGAAGTTGATGAAGTGTTCCCAGATACCTTCGTGACCTTATCTTTGGTGAAGATACATATATCAATTCAATTGTGTTCGCTAAGAGTGAGAAAATGAAGTAAAAACAATAGACAGAAGAGAGAAGAAAGTCAGACATAATAAGTTGAAGAACTATGTGAAGAAACAAAAGAAGATTACAATTCATTGGAACTGATCAAGACAGCAAGTCTACTCAAACAATTCATCTATCAGATATAGTGTATATCTGTTCTACTGAAGGTTGCAGCCTTCACCATTTTAGCAGTGAGCTTTTGGAAAGTGAGTCCTCACCCCTAACAGGTTTACTTGTAAAAGACTCCTAACAGGGTCCGACCTTTAACCAGGTCTCTATAATTATTCCATTGTAAATAACAACTCCTAAAAGGGTTGTAAGATCTTCTAATAGGGATAATTATACTCAAGTACAGTTCTTTGTGGGTGCTAATTCCCACCGGGGTTTTTACCTATTTGGTTTCCCCGTAACCAAAATTGTTGTGTTCTCTATTGTGTTATCTGAATGTGCATTTTCTTTATGTTAGTTTATATCTAAGAGAAGAAAAGAATTAAAATAGCTGATAACTGATTCACCCCCCCCCCTCTCAGTTATCCTTTGGGACTATTCCAACAATTGGTATTAGAGCCAAGTGCCTTGGAGAAAAATCCTAACAGCTTAAGGTAGATCAGATGGCATACTTCAGAAAAAAGAGTCCTAAGTTTGATGGAGAAAACTATCTTGACTGGAAGAACAAAATGATAACACATCTTCAGTGCGTTGGATTTGAGATCTATGAGATTTCCACTCAAGCAATAGAATTTCCCACCTTGAAAGACCTTGCAGAAGAAGACTCTACAATCAAACAAAAGGAAGTGTTCACTCAAAATGCAATCGCCAAAGAAGCCCTAATCAGTGCCCTATCCGACAGTGAATTTTCTGAGATCAAAAAGGCAGATAAAGCATACTCTATTTGGAAATAATTAGAAGATATGTTTGAAGGAGACATCCATGCAAAGAATACATGCAGAAAGACATGGAAGAAAATATACAATGACTTAGAGATGCTACCTGAAGAAAACATCAGAGCCTACAATTAGAAAATTAATGAAGCAGTATCAGGTATCAGGAACAATGGTGGAGAAATCTCAAAGGATGATATAATGAACAAACTAATGACCACATTGATAGCAGACTATGAGATCAAGATCAATATCTTAGATGAGACTATGCAATTTTCAAAATACTTCAAGAGAGAGAATTTGATCAGCAAAATATCTGCATTTGAGATATCAAGATTGAAGACAGAACCCAAAAGTGAGACAGCTTTCAAAGTCTCAGTCCACAGCAAGAAATTTGTAAGAAACTATAGTAATAATGAAGAAGTGGATACAGAAATAGAAGAAATCATTGCTATGATTTCCAAGAAAGAAAGGAAATATGAAGGGAAATATGAAGGATAGCTACCATTCAAATGTTTTTCATGCAACAAAGTTGGTCACTTTGCGTCCAAGTGTCCTACAAGAGTCAAGAAGTTTAGATCAGATTACAAGCCCAAGTACACTAAGGAATGTTATCATGTTGAATATGGTGTTACCGATGATGATTGAGGAGAAGATTAAATTTTTTTTGTTGCCATTAAAGACATTGAGAAGATGCTTGAAGAAATGGACAAAGAAGATGAAGAAAAAGCACAAGAGTTAGCATTAGTTTCAAAAGCTGACATCAGAACTAATTGGATCATTGACAGTGGATGTTCACACCACATGACAGGAGACAAAGATAGATTTGTAAATTTGGACAAATACAAAGGTGGCATGGTTAGATTTGGAGATAACACTCCCAAACCTATCATAGGTAGAGGTTCTATCACCTTAGATGGAAAGAATAAGACAAATGATGTTCTTTATGTTGATGGTTTACATCATA
>MU224971.1:4113443-4131886 GCA_018584345.1 Thuja plicata | reverse complement strand
ATAATTAATAAAGATATTAATTATAATGCACCTAAGAGATAGCTTAAGAAAATAGAGTAATAAATAACTTAATTAATTAAACTGAAGTGATTTAATTAATAAGTGTAAAATATAATTACTCTAACAAGCAAGACTCATACAGTAAGCCAAAAAACTTATAACTCAGAAAGATAACACAAAGGAGAGACTTAAAATATAAGAACACTTATATCAAGTATGATGAAATCTTGTTGCTGCATCAATATGACAAGGAAATACAAAATAGGACAATATAAAAAAGATCATAATCTTTCTATTATATCTCAATACAAAATGAAATATATCTGCTATATCCTAGACTGGAAACAGATACAAGCCTAATGCTTTCAATATTTAACCCAATTCTCCAGCCTTTTCTAAATGGTCTTGACTATTCCTTTATAGGAACAAGAATGCTACAAGATTCAGACCATTTAGGGTTAGGGTTTACAGCCAATCATGTCAAGAACTTAAGACATTCAATTATGTGATCAAGTTGAAAAGAGCTTTTAAGAGCCATCTTCAAAGTGAAGCATGAATTTCAGAAATTAGGGTTAGATTATCCCAATACCCAATGGGATTTCAAGAATCATCTCCAGAATGAAGCTTGATCCTTGAGGATCCGAGTTAGATTGCTTAGATACCTAGAAAGATAGATGACAAGATGCGAGGCATCAAGATGCCCCTAGAGATTCAAGATCGTGGAATAACCAATTTTGACCATAAGGTACGAAACACTAAATATGCCCTAAGTGATGAGATGCCCCTAGCAATGGGGACTTTTGACTTAGATCAGATTGATTCGAGAATGATGCGAAAAGATTCAATGGTGCAATCATCCTGCCCCCTCGGGAGTAAAATCAAAAGATGACACAACAAAAAGATGATCGATAGCAAAAGATTGCAGATAGAAGTAAGATCAAAGATCCAGAGGAATTCAAAGATAGATCAAGAGAAGGTAGAATTGATTTAGAGCGATCGGAAGGTCCTGTTGACTAGGTTTGACCATAGTTGACCAAGTTTGACAATAATTGACTAGAGTTGACTTTTATTAAAAATATTACAGAAGCCGATAAAATGATGACGAGAGATGATTCTGACAAGAAAGCTACGTCAGAAAGATGACTGCACAAGTGTTGGAGCACATCGGTCCCAAAATTTTAAAATGCAATTTTGAGCTATTTAGGAGTGTCAGATTTCAATTTTGATCATGAAAATGGATTCAGAATGGTCGATTTAACCAAGGGTACAATTTTTGTGAAAAATGGAGCACTTTTGAAAATTAGGTCAAAAGCTATATAAGGCCCAGAGGGGTCATTTTCAAATCATTATTCACTTTTGACTTTAGAGATGGCGAGGGCCTAGGCTAATATAGATAGCATTCCCATGCATACACATCAATTTGAGCACTCCCAGTGACACAGTCGTCCACCAGAGTATGACGCACCTGTAAGTAATCAAAAAACCATCTTGCATTTCAAATATTTATCGATTATTAGATCTTTTTAGCATGCTTTTAAATCTTTTAAGTCCAATTAGGTCAAGTCTCACGTGAGGAAATAGTTTTCTCACATCAGCCAAGGTCGCCCCTCACATGAGAAATTAGTTTCCTCACGCAGGTTAGGCTTTCCTCGCATGAGGTCCCTCCGTGAGCTCGCGCGAGGTGCACCACGATGTCACGTGAGATTTCATCCCCAGTATGGAATCTCGCATAAAGAGAGACCCTGTGTCGCATGGAATAGAAATCTCACATGGGAAAAGAGTTTCCTCGCATGGGCACTACTTGCAGTCCAGAAAGTTATCATCCAGTATGTCGCAGAATCAGCCAATTAGAATGCCTTAAAACTCTGTTTAGGATATATCCATAGCTTCATTTGTTTTTATTGCTTTGAAAAATCATCATGTTGAGATATTGAGCAAATTTTTTCACTTGCTTTGTAGGTTGACTTCCTTGATATTGCGTTCTGGTCTTACCATCGTGTCATAGGTGAGCTTGTGCAGAGACTAGCTGATGTTGAGGGTTCCCATCTTGACGGGCTAGGACTATCATATCTATGTGATGTACCCAAGATTCAGGTAAATCATGGTCTATTGTGTGCACTTGTCAAGCATTTCCATTCAGAGATGAACACTTTCCACTTTCCATAGGGGGAGATGACAATCACCCCTGAGGACATATATAGGATCTTGAGAGTACCATTCCACAAGGCTCAAGTGGAGTATGATACCCAGCCAAGGGAAGGCACACATGCATTGAGAGAAATCTTTGAAGATGATCTAGTGATGGGTTGAGCCATCTCTTGGGATGATCTGACAAGAAGGTACAGTGCAGAGCACACATTGGAAGTTGTCTTGGCGATGTTCTTAAGTTGTCACCTCGTGCCAAATCGGGGTCAGCACAGATTGGAGTGTGGCTGGGGGCTCATGCTACAGTAGATGTTAGCTAGCCTAGCAGTGAGGTTTGGATGGGGTGAGTGCATGCTCATATAGATGTACCATGAGATGCACAAGATTGTGTATCAGAGTGCACAGACCATGGCGGCAGTAGTTGTGGTTCTACAGATCTGGGCCTGGGAGCACCTTCCCGTATGTCAACCAATTTTTCATGATACTCGACAGCCCCTAGAGCCATACATTTACAGGTATGAAGGTCTAATGAGTCAGCCAGTGCTAGGTAAGATAGATCATTGGCAGGCACAGATGGACGATATGGCAATGGTTATATGGAGGCCATGGATAGCTACAGAGGTTTGGGATGACACACGACATGAGCTGTCACATATGTTCTTCTCACATCCTTTGATCAGGCACACCATCAGCATCATTGAGTGCTTCCTACTGACACGGGTGCTACGACAGTTTGGGAGACCACAGGATGTCTCTCAGGAGTACTGCACATATGCCTGATTCATCAATGAGATGAAGAAGGGCTGGCAGTGGTAGCTAGACTGGGGTAGGAGTATGATAGATGCACAGGTGCCACCAACTAGGTGGGACTATTTAGTAGGGGTGAAAAATGCAAGGATGACACCTGCATATAGAGATCACATCTTGGCTCACTCATTCCTGAGATTCATAGATCTTGTTGGCATGGGCCAACAGGTACAGTAGGTAGTATAGCCATCACCGCAGTAGCATGTACCACAGCCACCACCATAGTAGCCATAGCAGCCAGCACAACCACCACCACAATGGGTACCACCATAGTAGAGAGTACTACGGCCGAGGACCTGGTAGATTCCCCTTCCTCCTAGACATATGGGAGCAGATGTAGGTGCAGGGAGTAGTGGAACTCAGGATAGGTCCTCTGAGCAGGGGGAGGATACTGATATGGCCGATCCACAGGTAGGAGGACTGCTGGCACAGGTAGAGGAGGCTCTTAGGAAGAGCTAGGAGAGAGTGAGGAAGGTATAGAGGGAGCGGGATGACTACCATACATAGGTGGTCATCCAGGAGACCCGGGTTGCCGAGCGAGATCAAGAAATCTAGGGACTATAGGAGGCACTGGCCAAAGCATAGGCAGAGGCAAGATATGAGGTTGCTTAGTCAGCCTATTATTATCTTGCATACATGATCACAATTCCCGAGGCAGTGGACTAGGTTCCACCATTTTCAAAGTATGCTAGGGCACGGGCTGCTATGTAGACACCACTACAGGCACCTCCTCAGCAGCAGGCCATGCCACTTCCTCCACCTCCTCTAGGTGGGAGTGGCTAGATGAGACATTTGATATATATTATACCACTATTTTGATATACTATGCTTGAATAGCACCATTTGTACACTTGATCAATTGATATATATATGAGCTCAATTTTGGCATCATTGTACTTGTTTATATATTGCTTTTGAACTTGCATGTCTTGTGAGATTTTTCCTATATGATTAGATGTATGGATTAGAAATGTATGCCATGGATGAATATTCAAATATTTATGCACATGTTTTATTGATGTATGGATGAATGTAATGCAATGATAGATGTTAGATGGATAAATGCTATGTATGATTTGATTTATGCTTATAATAGATGCACATGTTTATGGATATGTAAATGCAAATAAATGTATGGAAATGCACTTTTGTGGAAATGAATGTAATGCAATGGTACTAATCATCTCATGCAGGACATTGCAAGATACGACAGGTAATAACCAAAAGAATATGAATAAATATTGAGAGCAAGGACCGCACACTTATGTAGTCAAGAGGAATCCAAGACAAAAGCTAAGAACCTTCAAAGAATGAGAAGACAATGAAGAGAGAAGAAAAATTGTCACTATGCAAGCTTAAAATGTGAATGCAAGCCTAAGCTAAATGCAACCCTAGGACTTGGTTGTTGGACTCATCGCATAATTATCATCATCAAGTTTTGGAACATCAGAGTTGATACAATCCTTACTAGCACCAATGCAACCATAAGAATATGAATGTGACTTTCATCGGATAAAATTTAGGAAATGAACATAAGTGCCAGGGCACAAAAGCCAAGGTGACCTAAACATTGTTTCTAGTTTGATATAGTAAGAGTACACAAGTAAACGAACAAAGCAATAACAGTCAAAGAGATAGTTCCAACCTCCCCTTGGCATACAAATAAACAAGATTGAGGGATGTGAGGCTTTTCCACCTTAGTACGGGAGCTCTTATCACATACACCTTGTTTATTTGATGTTGTCAAATCATTGAAACCACACCCACAAGTAGTAGACAATAAAAATATCAATGAAATTCATGAGAACAGATAGCATACAAAGAAAGATTCAATCATAGCTTAGCATGTTTCAAAGTTTACAAATGCGCATGTGTTTTAAGGGTGTTGAAAAACACCATTGTGCTTGTGAGTGCATTGTGTTTGATTTCTATTGAGAGATGTTTACATTGCAATGTCCAATGTGTTTTGAAAAACAAAGATGTGTCCAAAGAGAGTGTTGAAAAACACTGTTTGATTGGGGTGTTGAGAAACACCAGTTCATGCTAGTAGATAGTTGTCCTTTAGAACTAACAAGATTACTGACTCAAGTGTAAACCAAAGATGCGATCAAAGTGGGGAGCCATGCCCCCAAGTAATGAATGTTGATGACTGAATTGACTCATATAGAGAGGACAAATCTGATGGATTTCCCCCAAGCTATGATTTTGAGGTCATGTCAAGCCAAGTGGGAACTTGAAAAGACCCAAAGTGGATTGATGTCAAATATGTAGATAGTGATTTGATGTGAGAAATCTCAGTAGTACAGCGACAGTAGACAGATGCAGTGAGAACCACTGGTGACTGACGTAGGAGAGATTCTCAAACACAAATATTGGCGTGAGATCTAGGCATCAGCAGGAAGACTCAATGAGAACCACTGGTGACTGATGCAAAGAGGAGAGAGACTCCAAAAGATAGGACAATTCCCCTAGACCAGGAAGTTGCCCCCGAGTGTGACCAGTTTCAATCCATGTGAAGTCAAACAAAATCTCAAAAATAACTGAGAGCGAATGCATGAGCGAGAAAACTAAAGTAGGAAAGTAAACTAAAGAAAGAAAGCAAGAGAGAAAATTGCAAGAAAGCCAAGGGATGTCACGATAGATAGAGCATTGCGGAATAAGAGGTGCCTATTTACCAGGTTTTCACCATCTTGGCAGAAATCCTATTTTTGTTACCATTACGCATGTTTACCAGGTTTTCATCAATGACACATTTTTCTCTTTTTTCTTTTTTTTTGTATTTTTCATTTTTTTATTTTTTTATTTTTTTTTGTATTTTTTTATTTTTTTCTATTTTTTATTTCTTTTATTTTTTTTTATTGTCAAGGCACCTGTTTACCAGGTTTTCACCAGGATAATAGATACATCAAAGTGCCTATTTTCCAGGTTTTCTCTAAGATAATCATTTTTTCAGGACATTTTGCAATTTTTAGGATTTTCTCATAATAAAGTATGTACATGAGCATTCAGAAGACATCTCAACTATAGAACTTCTTTAGATGAAGAGCATTGATAGGCTCTTTGAGCTATTCCCCCTCTGTGGTAGAGAGCTGATAAGCACCAGACCCAAATACTGTAGTGATAACATACGGACCAAGCCAGTTTGGTTCAAATTTTCCTTTCTGGATCCGCTGCTGTTGATTCTTGGGGTTCTCTCTCAGGATGAGATCACCCGTTTGGAATTCCCTTGGTCTGACCTTCTTATAGTAGCTTTTAGATATTCTCTTCTGATATGCTTAGAGATGATCAAATGCCACTTTTCGACGTTCATCCAGTAGTTCAAGCTCTTGAAGCTGAGATATTTTGATATCATCATCAGTAATGAGGCCCTTCAGAGAGACTCGCAAGCTAGGAATCTCAACCTCAATAGGAAGCACTACATCTACACCATAAACTAGAGCAAAGGGCATGGCCCCTATTGGTGTCTGTATACTGGTGCGGTAAGCCCATAAAGCTAGAATAATCTGGAGATGCAAGTCACGTCCAGATTTGTGTACTGTGCGGTGTAAGATCTTGAGAATAGTCTTATTTGAAGCTTCCGCCTTTCCATTACCCTGGGGATAATAGATAGAAGACCAGTGCTAAATAATTCTGAACTTAATGCATAATTCTTTTAGATCCTTGTTCTTGAATTGCCCCCCATTGTCAGTGATTATTTATGAGGGTACACCATATCTGCAGATGATGTAGTTCAGTATAAACATGGCCACAGACTTGCCATCAGCTACGATGAGGGGCACTACCTCAACCCATTTGGTAAAATAGTCTGTAGCAGTAATGATGTATTTATGTCCCCTTGAAGAAGATGGATGTATCTGACCCACCAAGTCAAAGGCCCATTGTTGAAATGGCCAAAAGCTAATGAAAGGAATGAGCTCCTTGGAAGGAGCGTGGATCAAATTTCCATGAAGCTGGCACTGTTTGCAAGATTTATCAAATTGTGTAGCTTCTTTCTCCATATTCGGCCAATAGTAACTAACTCTAATAAGTTTGTGAGCCAGTGTTAGGCCATTTGAGTGAAACCCACAGACTCCTTCATGCACCTCTACTAACACACACTTGGACTCATTAGGTTCTAAACACCTAAGGAGGGTACCATCTAGACATCACCTATATAAGTCGTTAGCTATGATGACAAACTATGAAGCACTGTAGATTAAGTGATGTTTCTCATTTCAGGTGTAAGTGTCCAAAATTATTTGATCATGAAGGTAGGAGTAAATATGGTGGTAGCGGGATGAGTCATGTCCAATGACTGAACAGATCATCAAGGGAATTATAAGTAGGGTAGCATAACATCTCCACTAGGAATTCATGTCAGAAGTCATTTTCTAACATTTGTAACATGGAAGCCAGAGTAGCCATGGCATCAACTGCTTTATTATCTATCTTTGGAATTTGTTGGAAAGTAATGTGTGCAAAGTGTTTATTGAGATCAGCAACCATCTTTTTATAAGGCACCAGTTTTTCATCTTTTGTTTGGTAGATATCATTCACCTGATTGATAACCAACTGTGAATCTCCAAAGACCTTTAGCTCATTGACACACCATTCAATAGAGATCTTTAATCCATTAATCAAGGCTTCATACTCAATAGTGTTATTTGTGCAACGAAAAAATATTTTGTAAGCCTTTGGTAATGAATACCGTTGAGGTGTAATGAACAAGATTCCAGCACCTGACCCTTGCTGGGTGAATGATCCATCAAAGAACATGGTCCATGCCTGATGTGTGAGAAGCATGATGGACTCATCTGGGAACTTGATCCTTAATGGTTGATAGTCTGTGATAGGTTCCTCATCCAACTGATCTGCAATTGCTTTCCCTTTGATATATTTTCTTTCTACATACTCAATGTCAAATTCACTAAGTATCATGACCCACTTAGCTAATCTACCCGTGAGGGAAGCTTTGCCGAGTAACTACTTTAATGGATCAATTTTTGCAATGATCCTTGTAGTGTGAGAAAGCATGTAATGCCATAACTTCTGGGAAGTGAACACCACAGCCAAGCAATCTTTCTCAATGACAGAATAATTCATTTCATAGGAGACCAACATTCTGCTAATGTAATAGATTGCTCTTTCTTTATTGTTTTGATCTTCTTGGGCCAATAGAGCACCCAAAGATGATTCTATAGTTGAGATGTATAAGATTAATGGATTCCCATGAATAGGAGGCATTAATATAGGCAGATTAGCCAGATATTGTTTGATTTTCTGAAGACCTTATTGACATTATTTATTCCTTTCATAGGTCACACCTTTATGTAGAGTTTTAGTAAATGGCAGTGACTTGTCAGCTAGCTGTGAGATGAAGCACCGGATAGACTGAAGCTGACCTTGAATACCTCTCATTTGTCTGATATTGTGAGGTGGAGGAATTTCCATGATAGCTTGCACTTTTTTTGGATCCACCTCAATACCTTTTGCAGAGATGATATAACCAAGCAATTTTCTAGAAGTTGCTCCAAATGCACATTTCTTAGGATTGAGACGTAGTCTGAACTTTTCCATACAATCTAGTATCGGGCCTAGATCAATAAGATGCACCTTCCTATCCATGCTTTTAGCAAGGGTGTCATCAACATAATCCTTCATTTTTTTGTGCATCATATCATGAAATATAGTAGTGACTGCTCTCTGATACATGGCTCCAGCATTCTTGAGACAAAAAGGCATAACATTCTAGCAGAAAGTGCCCCATGCACAAGTGAAAGTAGTCTTTTCTTGGTCCTCTGGAGAAATTTTGATTTGGTTGTAGCCAAAGAAACTGTCCATTAGGGAGTACACTTCATACCCTACTGTCATATCCACAATCATATCAATGTTGGGTAGTGGGAAATCATCTTTTGGACATGCCTTGTTTAGGTCCCTAAATTCTATATAGACTCTGATAGATTTATCATGCTTCAACACTAGAACTATGTTGGAGATCCATTCTACATAGTTAATTTCTCTGATGAACCCAGCTTTTAGGATTTTCTCTAATTCCGCCTTGACAAGTAGAGCCACATGTGGATGCATTTTTCTGATTTTTTGCTTGACTGGTTTTACTCTAGGAGCTATTGATAGGTGATGCATGATAAGATCAGGATCTACACCAGGCATGTTAGAGTATGTCCATGCAAATTTTATCTTTTTCTCTTTGAATAATTCTATGAATTCTTTGAGTTCTTCTATAGACAATGATTTAGCCACATGAATAATGTGTGGATATTCTTCTGTACCCAAATTTATTGGCTGAGTTGGCTCAATTAGCATTGGTGATTTTTCCTGGAAATGACTTGAAAGTGCATCAATTATCTCATCCTCAGGCACCTCAGAGAGGTTTTCACCTTTGGATACATCTATTCTTTTTACTTTTTTTGGCTCTAACACTGCCGCAATGTGGTTTTAGTGCGCCTATTTTTTTCTTTTGATTTTATGACTAAGATAATTGATATCACTTTTGATCATGCTAACACTATCTTCGCTAGTGGAGGACATTACAAGTTCAATAGCATGGAGATAACAGGCCAGAGCATAGTTGTTTTAGAATGTGAGGACTTCGTTGGATGAGGAAGGGGAATTCTAGTCTATTAGCTTAGGATGTTGGAGTGAGAGAGAAGTGACGGGTTCAAGTGCATTCACGGTATAATCATCGAAAGTGTGGACTAGTAAGCTGAGACCTAGAGCAATCTCATCCAAAGGTGTATTCGAAAACCTTTGAATCCTAGAGACCATAGTAGAAGACATGTTAACATCTATGGAATCAGACTTATTAGACCTTACACTAGACCCTTCACTTATGTCGAGAAGGTTTTCAGATGTATGTGTAGTATCAACATTCCTATCAAAGGATCCTTCTAAAAGATTGTCGAACTCATATTCATGGGAATCTATGTCTAAACTCTAATTGGGATGTTTACACCATGAAGGTTTGAGAGTTCTTGTAACATTAGCATGTTCTTGTGCAAACTACTCTTGAAACTATGATGGTATGTATCATTCACCCTGGAAACCAGGGTCTTGTGACACTTTCCATTGTTTGTATGTCAGAGAAGTGAATGGAATAGTGACATTGGAGTCACTGCCAGCCTTGGCTGTACTAGCATGTATTATGACTTCATCTAGCTTAGCAAAGAATGCTGCCAGATCTCAAGGAATAGGATAAGGAAAGTAATCCTCGTCAGAGCTATCCTCTAAGATGTCTACTGTAGCTATGCCCTCGGGTTCTGTTTCTGGTCCAGGTTTAGATTTAGATACAAATTTGTTAATCTTTAAATCAAATGGGATCTTCTGGAAGCCTAAACCAGTTGTATCTTTTGTCCTTTGACCCATAGCTTTAATAGGTTCAACTAGCCCATTACCATTCATCCCTATTGGACCACTCCCTTTGTATCTAAAGTGTTTTATGATTTTAAGACCTTCCCTATTGGGATCTAGTTCATGAGCTGGGGTGGTCTTTTTAGATATGTCCTTTCCTTTGTAAATCCAAGCTTTAATAGCTCTTTCCTCATCTTCATCTTCTAATGGTGTTGAAGCCCGTACAAAGGCACCATCATAAACTATTTCAGGAGGAGTATTACAAGATTTATTGTTCTTCGAAGGTCTCCCATAAGAACAAGGAGATGGAGGTAGAGCTGATAATGATAGCACAGGTTCTATTTGATACCCTCCCATGCCTATGTCTTTGATTTTCAAATTTTGTTCCATGTCTCTAAGCTTGGCATCATAGAATTATGTAGATTCTCTGTTATTTAGAACAAAACTATTAGCTGACTGTGTGAGCATATTACAAGAAGAGCCCATATTAGTAGGAACTGTCACTTTTGCGTTGTGGAATGGAAACTTGATGCACTGATGATACATAGAGGGAACCACTTGTATTTCATGGATCCACGGTCTTCCTAGCAGTATGTTATAAGCAAGAGGAATATCCAGCACTTGATAAGTGACATCTCTTTCAACAGGTCCAACCCGAATGGGTAGCACAACTAAACCTTTAAACTTTCTTTCTTCTTCATCATAGGCTTTAATATTAATTTTCTTGTAGAAATCTATGTGATCTTCATCATAGCCTTGCTGATGAGAAAGTGACCAGAGAAAATTTTGAGGCTAGCACCATTATCAATAAGGATGCGGTGGACGAGCTTTTGGCTAATCATGACCTCTATATGCAAAGGGGCGTTATGCGGGTGGCTGACCGAATGGGCGTCTTCTTCTGAGAAAGACAGGTAGTGCGGTGAAGTCAAGTGACCCACTATATATTGAAACTGATCAAGATTAATGTCTTTGGGGACGTTATCCTCTACGAGGGCTTTATCCAAAATCTGGCTGTGAGGAGGCGAGATTTTCAATAGCTCAAAGATGGTTATTTGAGCGTTGATTCTTTGCAACTGGTCGAGAATGCTATAATTAGAAGTAGGAGGTGTGGGGACTATTTTTGTGGTCTTGTTGGTAGGGTCAACAACAACTTTATCCATGGGTTTTTTTGGTGCGGATGTAGTAGCAGGAGGGTCAGGACCCTTGAGAGTGATCTTAGCGTGAGATCTGGTAATGACATTTGCACAATCCTGAGATGATTCAGATTCAGATGAGTGAGACCTAGGGCCTCTCAAGACAAATGGGGTCCTAGGCTTAGGATCATCCCCACTCCCCTTGATAGTAATCACATCACAATACTCAACTTCGACAGGTTCGATCATGTTGATGACATTGTCATTAGTGGTATGCATGTAATTAACCTTGGCATTGTTGTTCTTAGTGTTGGAAGACTCACCTTTCTCATGAGGAGGAAAGGGATCTTTAAATACCTAGTGATCTGAATTCTTATTATGATTATCCACAACAATATCACCATTATCAATTAGATCTTGGACCTTATGGTGCAACTGAAGACAAGTAGAAGTCTTATGACCCTTGTTCTGGTGATAGTCAGAGTATGCATTGTCATTCCACCAATGGGGTCATGGTTGCAGATCATATGGAAACTTGTCCAAAGGAGTGAGAGCCTCGTTTTGCACCAAAGTCTTGTAAACTACATCAAGTGGTTCTCCCAAGGAAGTGAATTCATGCTTAAGTCAAGGGGCCCAAGGTTTGTTGCTAGAGAATCTGGAAGGTGGCTGAGTGTTTGTTGCAGCCTTTTCAATAGTCTTGATCGCTTGTATACTAGAAGTAAGATTGAAAACTAGTTTTGAAGGAGCCAGGGTCACATTATCAACCATTCCATCATTCACAACGTCCCTATTCTTGTTGACAAACTTCCCTTTATCTTTGTTGGAAGAGGAGGAACCTTATTTTTTGTCTTTGTACAAATTCAATTCCCCTTTCTTAACCATAAATGCCTCTATCCTCATAGCTTTCTTAATCATGCTGTCAAAATTGAGGGGACCTTGAAGCTGTACCTGATACCCAAAATTAGGAGTGAGATTGTCCAAGAAGATATTGAGTTTATCAGATTCGGGTATTTTATGAGGATACTTGGTGCAAAGTTGTCTCCATCTCTAGAGAAATGTTAGGAATGGCTCCCCTTGTCTTTTCTTGAGATTGCAAAGGTCCCTGATGTTGACGGGATGTTGTATGTTGTGAGAATACTGTTGGATAAAGAGATTTGTGATCTTGTCAAAAGTCTTGATTCTGGTGGGTAGTCGAGAAAACCACTCCATGGCAGGTCCACCTAGACTTCAGGGAAAGAGACGCATTAAATAAGTATGATCATGAATGAACTCCATAGATAGGGCCCCAAATTCTCAGATGATCCTGAGGATCAGTGGTACCTAGATATTTGTCATACTTAGGGAGTTCAACACCCTTGGGAAAAGGTGGCATATGAAGACTCCTATCAAAAGGAAAAGGACAAATGCTCTCCATCGTGAATTATTTTGTGGGTTTGTCCTTATCCTTTACAAGTTGGCTAATTTGTTTTTGCATATCTTGAATCATCTTTTGCAATTTGGTAGTCTCAGTCTCTTCTTCTTTAGTCACAAGTGTTTCCACTTTGAAATCTGGGGGTATCTTAACTCCTTGGTTTGCCAATTCTAGAAAATATTTCTCTTTATCTTCTAGAAGGAGAATTTCCATCATCTTGATGAGAGCCTTATTAGATTTTGCAGCATCTATGTCATTTTGAGTTATCGAATCATCATCATTACCGAGGATCTCATAAATTCCCTGGTTCTGTTCTTGACTCTAGTCATGTGGAGGAGGGCGATGGTGATGTTGATCACCTTGTTGACCCTGATCATTTTGAGGTTGGTCATGGGCCTTGCTGTATTGACCTTGTAGGAAATTGAAAGGGATTCCCATGTTGTTGATGTGGGATTATGTTGTGTGCATAGGTTTAGTGTGAGTGTGCGTACTGAGCTGAGAGTTTGTGGCCAACATAACTTTTGGCAGGTCAAAGGGGTCAATGGGTTTGGAAGAATCAATAGGTTCACAAGGATTGATAGGACCAAAAGGATTGGTATGATCAAAATGATAAATAAGGTAGCAAGGATCGTTAATAGGGTCAACCCAAGTAGGTGACCTTCCAAAGTTTTGTTGATATGGAAGAAATGAGTTCTATTGATCTTGAAACAATGGTTCAAGTTGGCTTTGAAACAAGGGATTATAGCACTATTGGAACACCGATCTCTAATTCAGACTGGGATCTATACTGAACAATGAGGAGGAGTGTGATGATCCCTCTTGACTATCAAATCGAACAATAGGTTTAGAATGACCTCTTCCTTGATCATGAGATCTACCTCTACCTATTCTAGAACCACGAATGGGAAATATGTTGTCGCTTCTAGTTGTAAAAGGCATAGATGAAGATGAAACAAGAGATGACTTAGGATCCAACTCAAAAATTTGTCTCTAGAAATAGTGAAAAGGAGATAAAGACTAGAACAACCAAGATGTGAAATGCACCCGACACGTATCATCGAGAGTATGGCTAGAATAGCTGAGATGTGACTATTGCGTTGCAAGGTACAAAAGCATAGAAAGGTAGGATAGAGAAAAAAGAGACCAAATGAGTCTAAGAAAGAATCAGTCATTTTTCAACTCAAGACAATTAGTTTGAGACTACAGACAACAGGGAAATAGGAAATCAGATCTTAGACAAAAATTAGATCAGGAAAAAAACTCATCAGTCAACGGGAAATAGCTTGCTATTTTGGGACACCAAGGTACAGATTCGCATGAGAAAGTGTTGGTTCATGCGAGGAAATACTTAACTACGCGTGATAAAATGAAAGCTCACACAAGGAAATGCCTAGTTTCTTGAATCTCACATGAGAAAACTCCAGGTTTCGATAGATCGACTCAGTTTTTGAGACAAAAGTCAAATTTTGAGACACATTCAAGACTTTTATCTTATAGAATTTCTAGATTTAGGATAGTTTTATGATAGTTCATATCAGCAATCTCAGTTTGAATGTGACAATCAATCGTTAACAAGCACAAAGTTTTGATCAAGCAATAGTGACACAAGAATTAGTCGCAAACAGTTCTACCAAGGACAAGGAAACTTGGAAGAATCATGGGAGTCTTTGTTTAATCATGATTGGATAGTTTAAGACTCAAAATAAGCACTTATTTATCCCTACGAAAAAAATGGTAGAGAAGACAAAATCCATGCCTCACTGGCTTATGTGTATGTGTGCACCTCACACAACTGTGTCACCCCGTGGAGGGCACCTGTGTTTTTGGTGTTTCCAAGGAATAAATAATATATGTTCGAAGGTTACCCTTAAATTAGGGACCAGCATCATATACCACTTCAAGCGTCCAGGTGCATACCTATGTTGATAATCTAGGGGAGAGATTCTTCCCCCTCCCTGCGCAAAGATTATGTCTTCTTTCAGAGGTGATCTGGGTAGGCAACTAACTAAGAAATTTTTTAGTGGACTTCCATTCACAATAACCTTTGGTGTCCTTGATATAGGGCTGGGGCCTTGCAGCCACACCAACACTTGAAAGTCATACACCCCCGCAAGCAGGGCTGGGAGCGGCGCTGCTCAGTACAACAGACAAGGCTTTCTCAAGATGATAGTTAGAATCATGAGAAAGAAGTTACCATGTCTTTGGAGTCTTTGGACTCAACAAATCATACTTTATTATAGTGAGGTGGAATCACCGACGATAGGTGTGTACTCACTTGTGTCATTCCTGGAGGTTCAACTTTCGGCAGGCCCTCTAAAGGTGACACAAAACTTGGCTCAGATTTGAGGGTCAGATTTTCTGATTCTCTCAAAGAGAGAAGAGCATACCTCTCTACCTCTCCACCTTACCCAAACATGCAAGACATATTCATCACTAAGCTAACTCTCCTCCAACCAATTCACAAGATTTTGGGTTTCTGATTCTCTCAAAGAGAGAAGAGCATAATCCCTTGACAAGTGAATGTGCTAAAGGTTTGTTAACTTTCCTTGCTTCCCTAGGTCTCCATAATGCTAGAAATGTCTGGGTCTTGGATTCATCCATGGGTATCACTTCCATGTAATGAAGAGCCTATTCCCCTATTTTGCTATCAAGATTCCCAAGAAATTTTAACAAGGCCCTAGTTATACTATGTGATGAAAGCAATAAACAAGCACAACATTTTAAAATGATCTTCGTCAACTGTCCTTCAAGCAAACTGTTAGCAATTTTATGTCTTCGTCAAGTGACCTATAGCCCACTGTTACACTGTCAGAGAAATCAGAGAGATAAAAACAACAGCATGTGAAAATAATCAGGAAAACAGTAATAGTAGTTGCAGAAACTTTGAAATTCCAGAGACTATCACCAAGTCTCGTGCCAGGAAGTACAAGACTTCGCATGAGGAAATGCAATAGCTAGTAGGAGAAAGTGTTTTTTTGCACAAGAGATTTATAGTGAAATCACAACTTCATGCGACACACTCAGAATTCTCACGTGAGAATTCGTACACAGAAAAGTACGAACATACGGCAGAGCACAGAATTTTGTCAGAAAATTTTCGAGAGTGAGGTCAGAAATCAATTTTCTGCCCCATGGTGGGTGCCAAAATGTATGTATCTAAATGTTGACCTCTAAATCAGCCACAACACAATATTTTCATTGCTCAATCATTGAATCACAAAGATGAACATGAATTTTTCATTCCACAATATCGATCAAATCGACCTGTTGCCTCCTATTTAGTTGGGGTGTTTAATTACTCTCAGAACGAGAGCCAACAACCATCAACCATTGCTAAAATGGAGGATTTGAAAGATTTTAAAACTAAAATGAAACTTTTCTATATGAGAGATTCAATTGTAATCTAGGAATGAATATGTAGATTTTAAGCTAAGAAACTTGAAAAAGATAACATAATTAAGCTACTTGATAAGTAAACAAACTAAATTGAGATGAAAAAATGCCACTAAGCTAAATGAAATTACACTAAATATGCAATAAAATCTTGGAAATATGAGAGAATTGAGACAATAATTCACTATAGTTTTGGTACTCTAAAAATTTCCCTCTTCAAATGAAGGAAAGAAGGTCCATAATATAGAAAAGCCTGAAGAGAGGATGAAGAGTTTCTTGGGAAGAAATGGCTGACTCTTCATCTTCATGGAGGAAGGTGAGACAAATATGAAGGAATTATTCAATTAAATAAATAAATTATTGCCACATGGGTGGCTTTTTACTTTGTTTGAATTATTAAATTCAAGTGAGGATAATCCATTCCAATAACCAAATAATATGTAATTCCCTTGATGTGTATTAGCTAAAGGGGGTGGGATTATTTTAATTTAAAAGCACTTAGGACTTTAGAATTAAATTAATTAATCACAGGGATTTTTAGCTAATAAATCTTGAAAATTTAGGAATTAAATATAGTGTAAGATTTATGCAAATTTAAGTTTTTTGCATTTGAGACTAAGTCAATTAAAGACTATTAGGAAGGAGAATTTGCCTAGTACAATAGGACTTCATTGATAAGAATTTGAAGAAATGCACCAAAATTGATTAGAATTGTAAGGTGCCAATTTTGGGGTGTTACAGATATTAGGAGTGGTTAGCTCCAAGTGTGAAAGCTCTGTAAGATAACTAGACCAACTATAGGGACAAGACTGCCCTCTGCACTTCTGGCTCTGCAAAACCAAGGTGGGTACACATAATCCAGACTAAACTCAACTCTTTACAATACCTTCTACTTATAGATTTGAACAACAGATAAATGGAAAGTAAGTACTAAACGCCTACCTAGCATTCATTGACTCTCTACTACCATGGTGGGATAACAACAAACAACTGTAAATGTAAATAATTCTATGATGAGTTTGATTAAATTTAGGGAAATAATTTAGCCAAACTAGTCAAACATATATCTTGAAATAATATACTTGCTTTAGATCAGTGCCTTATCCATTGGGTAAACTCCTAAATACAATACTGAAACTTAAACAACCTATTGGTATAGATTCAAAGCCATAAATATAAAGATATCTAAGATCACACACTACAAGAACCTCAAGTACATAATCTAATAAAATCAATGTAATATCCAAAGCATTTTAATTTGATCTAAGATCAAAGAGTTATGGAATACACATATGTATAAGCAAGACTCATACAGTAAGCCAAAAAACTTACAACTCACAGAGATAACACAAAGGAGAGACTTAAAATCTGAGAACACTTATATCATGTATGATGAAATCTTGTTGCTGCATCAATATGACAAGGAAACACAAAATAGGAAAATATAAAAAATATCATAATCTTTCTTTTATATCTCAATACAAATTGAAATATATCTGCTATATCCTAGACTGGAATCAAATACAAGCTTAATGCTTTCAATATTTCACCCAATTCTCCAGCCTTTTCTAAATGGTCTTGAATATTCCTTTATAGGAATAGGAATGCTACAAGATTTGGACCATTTAGGTTTAGGGTTTTGATTCAAGTTTAGGATTCACATTTACAAACTTCCTTCAATTATTTCAATAAATGCAACTATTTTGTAATCTTAAAACAATTTCTCAAACTAGGGCAGAATTTGAAACCCTCAAACATTTATTAATAACTTCCATAATTGAAACAATGAAGCCAATCCCATTGGTGGGGTTAAATAAAAGTTAATTAAAAACATTTTCCCCATGTTATAGCCCAATCCAAGCAATGAAACAAAAGTTATTGCATTTTTTCCAAAGTTGCTCATGTTATGACAGAATTCAACCAGTCTGTACCAAAACGGCTATAACTTCCACAAAACGTAATGAAAATAAAACAAAAAAAAACCAAAAGAAATATAACTCTTATAAATTTCTAAAAAGGTAACTTTAAGGTCTGTATAATTTCAAATGCGTTCACACCAACCAAAACATCAGAGAATTTACAGGAAAAATAATCAGAAAACTGAAATATTTTACATCAAAAACAAGTTTTCTTCCATTCCAAATTCTTCTTCAAACTCCTCCAACTTACAATTTCATGTTTTGGAGACCAAATTTATATAATTTGGA
>MU224971.1:4086084-4099792 GCA_018584345.1 Thuja plicata | reverse complement strand
TCCGGACACCTTTTTCAATCACTCCAACTGAGTCCTATTACACCATTTTCAAAGGTACTGACATTGCTTATCTGAAAAATTTCACATGGTCACTCCAAATTTGTTCCAAATTTAGGAGTACCAACATCATCTACAAATTATTTTGACCATCTGTAAGATGAGATATATCAAGATAAGAATAAGAACAAGATTTAGCACCATCATTACCAAAACATGGAAACTCCATGTCATGATCAATATTCTTCTCTTCAAAATGATTATCATCCTACATCTTGTCAGTGGAGGGAGGACACATACCAACACTTTCATCATGTAATAGCATATGTTGAGTAACTAAAAGTTCATCATGAAATGGTTCAGTGAATGATTTAGAATCTAAAAAAGATTTATAATCACACAACTATCTCAATCAATACTCAACATCATATCTAGAGTCTCTTCATCTTTTTAATATAAACAAATACTGATACTCTCATTATCTAAAGATTCATATTCAATCTTGTTGTATCCTAGTGAGACAAAAGTATAAGGAAATTCAAAAATATATGTATCAAAATCATGACCATCTGATATACATTCCTTGTCAAACTCAATGTGTGTGGGTTGTAGGGATTCAAAGCTATCCTTCCCTAAAGATGTTAGATATTCACAAGACAATAACTCTAAGATTTGTTCACTATGAAGTGAACCATTGTCTTCATTTACACTCACCTCTAATACTCACTCACAATCAGCATCTTCATTTATCAAATTAGTATCATCCTACTGACTAAACACATCTTTTGTTTCATATTGAGAAGGATCATTAATTTAATGAACACAAGATATAGCATCCATACTAGACACATCTCTATCACCTTGGTTTGCCTCATTCTCAATAATATCACTAATAGGTACAATCTCATTTGAAACCTCAAATCCAGGATCTTCAATATCAAAACCTTGGTTTGAAATTCTAGGATTGATGTCACTGTCATCAAAAGAATTATCACAACAACTTACCTCTTCATCAAAATGATCCTCTTGTTCTTTGCATGTTTTATCCTAAGACAGAGATAAGACATCTGCATCATTATGGTGAGGGAAAAAAACTATAGTCTAAGCAGGAACACAGTCAACTATAAGTTCATCTTCAAAATATATATGTCCACTATCTTCAATGTTAGCTTCAGAATCAGCATCATTAGTATAACTAGAGTCAACATCACTAGAGTTATTATCAAGTACCTATCCAGGTTTAGATTCCTTAATTGATTGTATCCATTTCATGGTATGCTCAACCTCTTCTTCTTTACAAGATGCGGACCAATTGACTAATTTTAGGCACACAAAACTCTAGGAATAACTCAATATATATAGACTCTGAAAGGTAAACCTCTACTGGAAGCTCACTATATGCTTTAGAAAATCTTTTATAAAAAAAGGGTGTTGACTCATCCCTTATCCTTCCTACCTTTTCCTTTAGAAACAATATGCAATTCCTTTTCGTGGATTGATCTATATTATGTTCAATATCCTTAAATTTTGGATCTTCAGTATCCTTCATCCACTTCTTAGTGAACTCAAAATTTTCTTCCTTGACAGAGGCTAGCCAATAAATGAAAAAATGAAAACAAAGTTCCAAAAATAGGGTAACCTAGACCTCCTCCTAAGGATAAAAAGGAATATGACAACCCTTTATTTGAGTAGAAAACCTTTTATAAAAAAAAAGTATAGATTTTCCCACTTTTCTTTCCATCCCTCTTCGCTGAAACAAAATAACTTGCTTTTGCAATGTTTGATCCTCATCAAGATAGTCCTCGTCAAAATATAAATCTAACATAGGCTCCTCAGATCTAGATGTAGAAAAAGAAACATTGTCCTCTACATCACCATATTTCCTCCTGAAACAATCCACTAGTTCATTCATACGTCCTATTGAACCATGAGGTAATCCTATAAACCAATCCTTAGCACCCTCAACTAGAGATATGGAAAAATGTTTCATTAGTACATCCTCATGTGTGATGTTATGGTCTTCCATTACATCAACAAACTTCTCTATATGCTCCTTAGTTGATTTCTCACCCATTCCAGTAAACTTAGGAAAGTGGTCTCTGACCTCTGATGGAATAGGATTTGTGAAACCAGAAATACCATTGAAATTTATAGCCCCACGCAACCTAGCTCTATATAGTTGTGACATCTTAGTAGGAAGGATAATTAAAAAAATTCCTCTCTCTTCCAGCTCTCAATTAGTGCTGACCACTTAATAGGGAAAAATTATAACAATTTTTCATGGAACAAAAGATTATCCAATGAAAATAAAATACCTGGGATATGATGAAGCTGCTACAAACTATTTGATTTGAAGTCACCTCCAAATCACCTTCAAAACTTGGTAGAGACGCCGCCTCTTTACAAAGGACAAATGTTTAGTTGAGATCTCTTTCCCAACTCTGACCTTCTTTAAATCAGCACCTTACAACACACCCCTAATATAGGGTCTCTTATTGATTCCTCTCTTGACTATGCTTATAGTCACATGAGTCCAAACAGCTACTGCCTCTTCACTGAAAGTCCACCTCTTCTTTGTAGTTTTTCTTCAATCATGCACACTAGTGCAAGTCACAGAACTTGGAGTTACCACTCACCACATGTGAGATAGTATTGGTATTACTTTTAGAAATAGGACTTTCAGACACTTTGTAATGACAGACAAGAAAAATAGACTCACTATCAAAATCATTAGGAATATCTCTTTGAAAACCATGACTCTATAACCTTAATGGCCTGCCCAGCAAAGTAGCCATCTTGTTGGTGTTTAAAACTATTATACTTTGAGAAGCAACCAATATATCTTAAGACTGATATTAGGAGTGGTTAGCTCCAAGTGTGAAAACTCTGTAAGATAACTGGACCAACTATAGGGACAAGACTGCCCTCTGCACTTCAGGCTCTGCAAAACCAATGCGGGTACACCTAATCTAGACTAAACTCAACTCTTTACCATACCATCTACTTCTAGATTTGAACAATAGATAAATGGAAAGTAAGTGCTAAATGCAAACCTAGCATTCACTGAATCTCCACTACCATGGTGGGATAACAACAAACAACTGTAAATCTAAAGAATTTTGTGATGAGTTTGATTAAATTTAGGGAAAGAATATATCCAAACCAGTCAGACATATATCTTGAAAGAATATACTTTCTTTAGATCAGTGCCTTATCCATTGGGTAAAATCCTAAATATAATACTGAAACTGAAACAACCTATTGGTATAGATTTAAAACCGTAAATATAAAGATATCTCAGATCACACACTACAAGATCCTCAAGTAGATAATCAAATAGAATCAATGTAATATCCAAATCATTTTAATTTTATCTAAGATCAAAGACTTGTGGAATACACATATATATAAGAAAGACTCATACAGTAAGCCAGAAAACTTACAACTTACAGAGATAACACAAAGGAGAGACTTAAAATCTGAGAACACTTATATTAAGTATGATGAAATCCTGTTGCTGCATCAATATGAAAAGGAAATACAAAATAGGAAAATATGAAAAAGATCATAAGCTTTCTATTCAATCTCAATACAAACTGAAATACATCTCCTATATCCTAGAGTGGAAACAAATACAAGCCTAATGCTTTCAATATTTCTCCCAATTCTCTAGCTCTTTCTAAATGATCATGAATAGTCCTATATAGGAATAGGAATGTTACAAGATTCAGATCATTTAGGTTTGGAGTTTACAACCAATCATGTCAAACATTTAAGATATTCAATTCTATGATCAAGTTGAAACCCTATATTTCTCCTTTCCCAATGCAAATCTGATCTAAAAATAATAGCCATACTCCTTGGATGTGAGAACAGTACCCTGAGGTTGAAGAAATTCCAAGGCATGACGCAGAGAGTAGCTCAACATAAATGAAAAAGAGACCAGCGTTGTTGTATGCATTTATCCATCTAATATAGAAACCCCTATCTATCAACTATGGTCATGAATGCATCTTGGCATACCAGATTTCAACCCCTACATCATTCAACAGTTGTGCACAATCAACCCATAAGATCATATCGATTCATTAATGGCTCTAAGATAAAGATCTAAGTCCACCACCATGAAAACTTCTGAAACAAAGATTTAACTATTTGAAATTTGGTTATAATGGTCATAGGTGGCATGGAAAATGACTTGGATAGTCAAGATCAAGCCTCATAATAAGTTTAAAACACACTCGTGGATTGCCTTTAAGTTACCCAGGTACACAGATCAAATATTTCCAAGTGTCATCATGGCCTAATGCCTTGATAACTATCATCCCTACATCATTTCCTTAAGGGTTTGTGCATGTCGCTAGATTGAAACTAACTTGAATGAACTTTTTATTAAACTCAGATCTGAAACCGTAGGTCCCACTAACTGGAAGAACACGTGGCCACTAGGCACAATGCCTTAAACATTAGATCTCATGCATCTTTTCCTTGAGCCTTAGCGCTAACCACAACATCTTATCAAACCTGATCGATCTTTATTTTACTCATTAATGCTAACCCAAATTTGACTGGGATAGGTGGAAAATAGGCACAATGCCTCAAACACTATCTGTCAAGCACCTTTTCTTTCACGCAATGCATCATCCACAATATATTTTCAAACTTACTATCTCTTTAATTTCCTTAGTAACCCCTGGGACCATGACATCCGCATTGACACGCGTCAATCAAGTGCATTTCCTTGATTACTAATTATCTTCATCTTTGTGTTTAAGCCTTCACGCCTGTTGTTCGACCTAACTTTGATCTAAACTTGGTTTTTAAGTATCCTTTTAACTCTAATAAATTTATTTCTTTGTGTCTCCAAGTCCCTAAATGAAACCTTAACCCTAAGTCACATTCTGATATCAAGCGCATGCAACATGATCAAGACAAGATCTACAAATATTCCTAGATGTCTGAAAGATTTGAAGACTTTGAATTTTATCTAGCGATCATGCGTAGACCACAGATCTTGAACTTAGTGAATGGTCATGATTCTGTCTCGAAAAACCTGTACTTGACCTTGAGTTATCTTGCTCAAATCTGAGTCTATTTGGAGATTCAAAGATAACATTGTCTCTAAATTGCTGAATAAATTCTTTACCTTGGGTTACATTCAGAGATTAAGCGCAAGCCCTCTGATTCTTCTCAACACTAACAGTTTTGATTTAATCTTGACTATCCCACCCTAGTTTAACTTGACTCGTTCTTTATCTAGAGATTGCCTGACTGAAGGGATCTCCAACTCTCTGAATGTTTACCTTTACTTGGGTTAAATCTAGAGATCAAGAGATAACCCTAGATCTTGATCTCAATCAACGATCAGCGTTGAATCTCTGAATATACTTATACTTGCTTATTTCTTTCTAAGATCACGCACCAACCCTCCGATCAACATTGCATCCATAGCCTATGCTAGATCTCTAAAATATTTGAATACTTTGACTTTTATTTAGTGATCTAGCACTAACCCTTGATCTTTTCTCTGATGAATGGTCCAAATCATGTCTTTGTAAACTCTGAACTAAACCTGACTTAAAAAACCTAAACCATGATTCAATCTAGAGATTCAGAGATATCTAGGTCTCTGAATCATTAAACACTTGATTAACCCTAGAGTTTATTTGGAGACTTAGTGCCATCCACATGATCATCTCAGCATCAATGGCCCTCAATTTAACCTTCACTGGTCCACTTTAAATTTACTTGACTTTATCCTAACTTGGGTCTATCTGGAGATCTGGAGATAAAGTAACTGCCAAGTCCCTGAATAAAATTTTAACCCTTGAGTTTGTTTGGAGATTCGGCGCAACCTGCATGATCAAAACAATAACATGACAAGATCAATGGCCCTTGCCAATTATTTGAAAGATTAACTTAACCCTTGGTTGATCTAGAGATCTGGCGACAAAACATAATGTGAACCTTGTCTTAACTCTGGTCAAATTATGATATTTAGAGATAATTGTATCTTTGAATCTCCAAATACTTGCATTTACCATGGTTACATCATGAGATCACACACCAGCCACACGATCATCTCAAGGAAAGAACTCAATCAATAGCCCTTGTTGAATCGTTGAAGAAAGGCTTGAACTTGAACTTGATCTAGCGACTCAACGCCAATTGCATGATTAGGAAATGGACTCCAATCTTGCTGCTAGCTCATCCAACCTGATAGTGGATCCAAATAATGTCATGGTCTCTTTTGACCCACAACACCAAGTGCAAGATGAACATGTATGGGTCGATACCATTAAGGTCCCCACCATCAATTCCATGGAAAATTTTATGAATCATCCAGGACACACACACATGGTCAGTGCCATCATATGCCATAATAGCGCGTCCATACTCACTAATTACCAGTGTGAGGGTATCCCCTTCTATCAAAACTTTGATCACCTCATATAACATGTCCCATACATATCACAGTCAGTATGTTTCAACTCGTAGTGGAGGAAATTGTCGATCTAAGCCAAAGAATATCCCAAATTGCCTTTCTCATCCCCCACTTACTCCAACCAACCATTACCCAACACGTAGTGCATACTGTAGCATGGCCAACTCCCTTTTTAGTTATGGGAGCTTCATCCTCCAATCCTCCTCCACCTCCAACATCTCAACCAATCCAACACATCGCTACTCAAGCTGTGCAACCTACTACTAATCCTTTAGTCATTGCACAACCTATCACCTCCCAGCCTATTGTCACTCAACCAATCATATTCCAACCAATAGTCACACAATCTGTGGCCACTTCCATAGAAACATCCTTTCCTCCTCTTGTTCCTCCTCCATAAAAACAACCACAATTCACTACTAGCATGCCACCCATGGGAGTCTTCAACCAACCCCAATTCCCTCAAGGTCCTATATTCCATGCACAACCAACAATGTCACCACATAATTCTCCACCACACCAACCTAGCATCCAAGTGCAGCCTCACACATCCACTTCACAACCAACTTCCCAAGTTCCCCAAACCTCACCCTCCATTGTATCCTTCACCTGGAACTATTCCCAAGTAGCTTTGTAAGCCCTTGGGGTCCCTATACATTTACATATCACCAATCCTCCTACCTCCCAAGGGTAACTGCAATTTTTCAATCCTTTCACTTAGTAAGCACAACTTCAACAACCCACATTCACTAACTACTTGGTCATGCCACCATCTACAACAACACAAAGCATTCCACCTCTCCAACAACCAAGTGCTTCCATAAGCATCGACCTTAGCATCAACCAACACAACACCTATTCATCATATGGTGTTGCTAACACCTAGCCAAACTACATAGGCCAATCATACACTCTTCCATTCTATCAAGTGTTACAACCAGCACAACTTATATATTAGTAGCTAGCACAACCTACCTATCAACAACCCTTATAGTCATAACCAACTCTACCCCCATTCCATTAGCACCACTATGCCCAGCTACAACAACCAATAACTCCCTCATATCCTACTTCTATGGATGGACAATCCCCCTACCATATGCCATAGTATCCCTCGCAAAATCCTCCATACTCCCCAGCTCCATTTGACCCATATCAATCACCTGGATCCAACATACTAGGGGAACCTACTCCACCACATATCAATTTGCAGTGGGAAGAAATGAAGAATGCTCTCAAAGAGCTCCATTTAGGGACCAAAATAAAAACCTTCAAATTTGAGGAGGTATGTCCCTATCCATTTGACCGCTTTGTCACAGTGGTCCCCTTCCCCAAACACTTTGAGACTCCTAAATTCAACAAATACTGAGGGAAGGGAGATCTTGTCATCCATGTTAATGATTTCTACATGGCTTGCCAAGAGGTTGCGTACAGTGATAACTATATGTGTGGTAAAATGTGTGATTAGAATCTTTAACCAAACACTTTAATAAACCATACATCAAAACAAAGATCAAACATAGCATAAAACCCTTGAAAATAGCTTATTTCTTCCTAGTTCAAGTGAGTGTGATTATCATGAGTTTCCCATCATATTGGACATGGAAAATTAGTGCGTTGACTACTCCAAAATGCAATATTCAATTTAAGATGGAGCAAGATGAATAGACTTGCATACTTTTCTCTTGAAAGATTTGAAAATGGAAATTCATGAACTATCAAACTAAATGCATAACTATAAGAAATGAAACTAAGATGCAAGATTAAGCTACCAAATGATAAGAACAATGCATCTATATTAAGCTATGAAAGGAATCTATAATTTCATTAAGCTAAGAAATGAAGCTAACAATGCAAGTAAACTACTATGCAAGTAAGAACTGAGTGCACAAATAAGCTCTAGAATTAAAATAGCATTATAACTCTACTCCAAACCTTCTTCTACTACCATGAGCAAGGGAGCTATCCCTTTTATAAGAAATTCCAAGAAATGGGTGGTTGAGTTTAAGAGGCAACAAGAAATGATAAATGGTGGATATGCAACTTCCCTCAATCCATGTGACCTAAGTGAAATGCATTTGATTGGTCAACTTTTGTGAAGGATAAGACAAACTAGTATTTTCCCTTTTATTTGTTTTATTTTGATTTTTGAATGCACACCTATGTGTGAATGGGTTCACTTTTTGATTTAAAAGGGACTTAGGACTTTTTGATTTATCCCAATGTTTTATGCAATTTTAAGATTTAGGCTTGGGTGATTGATTATTTAATTCAACAAGTTAGGATTAGGATTATGCAAGAAAATTTGATTAAGTTCTCTCATAATTAGAGTCTAGAAATAATGTCCTAGATTTTAGAATTTATTAAGACCAATTAATCATAAATAGGGACTATAGGTTTGCTAGACCAATTTTAGGTGATTACATTTTCCCCTACTTGACTAATGTGTGATCGATCTGGGAACACATTTGAGTCAAAGAAAATGTGAAGGTTGGCCAGATCTGGAAATATCTTGATGTGAAGTGATGAAACCATCTCACGGATAAGAATCAATTTCAAACTTGATTGAACTAAGATCAATTTAATTTTAAAGATATCCACTCCAGACTTGATTGAGAAAAGACTAATAGTACCGACTCCAAGATTGATTGGACAAAGATCAATAGAATTTTGAAGATATCAGCTCCAAAATTGATTGAGCAAAGAATGATAGAGGAGATCTGAGGATATCAGCTCTGGGCTTGATTGAGCAAAGACTGATGAGAAGAGTTTGAACATCCAGCTTGATGTGAAGTGATGAAACTGAATGTCTATCCTCCAAGCATATTTCTCAATTTTTGATTAGGTTTTTGAGACTGATTTCCATTTGATTGGTTGATTGGGATAATTGAATTGATATGGGTCCTGATGAAGCCAATTACCATATTAAGATGAGTTATCAGATTGATATGGTGAGATTAACCTGATATGCCCCTAAAGATTTAGATTTGATGCACAGTGATGAGAATCACTTGATTGGTTCTTGATTTAAGTAAGGGCCTGATGCCCCTAGAGATTGAAATTGTTGATGTGACTCAAATTTTTTATGCAATGGTGCTTCCCCCTTGGGAAAAATCAAAAGGAGAGGAGGTGCAAGCCCAATAGATTGAAAAGGTTTGAGAATTTGAGATGCGAGCCTTTCTGAGGTTTGGTTGACCAATTTTGACCAAGAATTGACTTTCTAGATTAGAGAGGGAAATGCGAGATGAATGTGTTTAAGAGGAATCTCGAATCAAAATCCTATGAGAAAAGTGTTAGTGATCAACTGCATTTATGAAAAATAGGTTAATTTACATTTTTGAGTATCAAAGGGTCATCGGATTTTGATTTCGGTCCCAAAAATGGATTTAGAGCAGTCTCATTAGCTAGGGGTGCAATTTTTGTGTCCATCAAGGCACTTAGAAAATTAGGTCAAAATCTCTATATAAGGTCCGGAGGGGTCATTTTCACCATCAATGCATCAGTTCCTTTGGCACAGTAGTTGCCACCATATTCACAGTACTTGGAACAATCTGAGGGAACATGCCCTCCACCTAGAGAAGATGCTCTTCCATGCCCACCCCCTAATGGTAGCGAGGGAGGAAGCAAGACCTAATTATCCCCCTTCCATCTTATCCCTTTTTTATTTTTGTAGATCCACATGATTGTACTTGACTTATCTACTTTGAGGATGCATAATTTTGCTCAAGAATCTAGAGCACACTATTTTGTATACATCAAGGCCTTGATATATATATTTATGTGACAACCATTTTGTGCTCCATGTGTTGTCTTCTATTGTCTTATCTTGTCCTTTATTGAATTTGTTGCCTTTTAAATATCTTGGAACATGCGCATAGATATAGTATCTTATCTTCATAGATGACATGCTCAAACCATGTTTTTCTACACACTTGTGATGAATACATATCTTGTTCTATTGCTACTGACCGTTTGTGCGTAGATAGGTAGCCTTAAGGAGATGAAATGCAGTTGATCCCTTTAGCGAAGGATTCAGGGAAGCAATTTCTTGAAGGAATAGCTCTGTTTTTTTTGTTTTTTTTTGTGGAGTGTTTTTTATAATGTTATTTATGCAAGCCTAAGAATGTAAATGCAGCCTACGATATTGAGTAGTTAAGTCACTAATTCTGGTAGTCCTTGTAGATGTCAAAAATCATCCTTATATTAATCTAATTAATATCCCTGTAACATTATAGTTAATTTTAATTAATTAAAAATATTTTTTATATTCTTATATCTATTTAATTAAATATGTTTCATCTTCTATAGTATTTAGATTTAATTTAAATATTATCCCCTTTCTAATGTATTAAATTTTATTTAATACATGGCCTCCATAAATCCCCTTTTAAATAAAATTTATTTATTTCCTCACATTTCTAATATTCCTCTAAACCAAGATTAAATTCAAATTTAATTTGAAACATTAATCTAAGCCTAGCCTAAAGACCTATTAACCCTACCTAGAAACCTACTCTATTCCTACCCTACCCTACCTATCCCTCTTAATAAACCTATTCTCTCATCTAAGAACGCACTAATCACACTTAAAGTGTGATTCCTAACCTTGTTAACACTAATGGAATGCTCACACATGTGTGAGAAACTCCTCCAAAAGAAAGCCACCAACTTCCTTTAATATAGCCACTCTTTTGTCCCCCACTCCATTCCCCAAGAGTTGCTCACACGTGTGTGAGAAAACCTTGAGCCACTCAAACCTTAAAGGCTTGTGTTGACTTTTGGCATGGCTTTCCCTCTTACCCTTGTGTCCTCTATGCGGCATCTATGTGGTTGCCACATATGCTCCACCTTATCCAAGCCCTTCCCTTCCCTCCAAAACTCTATAAATAGAGGCTCTTTCCAAGAGCAAATCATCTCTTTTTTTTGCATTGTTAACATGTTAGTTTCATTTTAAGATTTTTCTTAAGCATCTAGCATTTTCATTGTAATATTAGTTCATTTCAAGTTTGAACCTAGATATCACATCTTAGGAATAATGGAATGAATCATATTTTTTATTTTCAATCTCATGCACATCATCTTAGCTTAAGCTTGCATTCTCAATCATGGTGAGACCTTGAGATAAGTTTCTCAATACTTGTTCTTGAGTTCTTCACTTTTTTATCATTTATCTCGCATATTCTTATCATTAGTGGGATTTAGTTATTGTGTTTGGAGACCACACCGACATATATCTCTAAGAGAAAATCAACAAGTCTTGGGTGCACATGTTTGGCTCATCGGAGGTTGTGGTGTAAACTTCTTATCTTAATCTTTCATTTGAATATGCTAAACCCTTAACAAATCTAATGGCTAATCTTTGTGTTTGCATGTTTTAGTGATTGTTTTGGACAAGTAGGTTTTATCACATACATTTTGGCATGCTCGGTAAGACCCACGTCTCTTATTTTTGCAAAAAAATTCAAATTTTTTTCCTTTTTTGTGATTCTGGAAAAGCGTCTCATAGAGCCGTCTCCGCTCTGATATTACCATCTGCATTTCTGGACTATCATCTACGTGGATTATCTTTTGCACAATTTCACCATCTACACTATACCATTACCGTCTCTACCTGTCAAAAATAAACTTAGCTTAAATTTACTTTAAAATGCTTTTTCTATCATATTTCACAGTTTTCACTCTCGGGTTTCTGAGAGGGTATCACTTTTTGAGAGTTAAATGTTGTCAATTGTTATAAAAAAAGGTTAATATTTTTCTAATTAATACTTTTTGGGCTAACTTGACTCTCTTTTTATTGTCTGTGCAGGTACTTAACCATCTCCTTAGAACACCGTCTATGGATAAACATCACCGTCTATGCATGTCTGTACATCTGATAGGTAATTAATGTTGTGTTTTTAAATTGTTGTCTGCGTATAACAGTCCTCTGCATTGTTTTTTTGTTTGTGCTCTATAACTGTTGTCTGCATAGATTTGCTATCTTTTCTCAACATTTGTCAGATTTTAAGGTTACTAATCATTTTGAGGTTTTGCAACACCATTCCATAAGATTAAACATCCAAACTACTAATCAATCTTTTTGTAGCTCGTTTGTCAACAAATATCATTTCAAACTACTCACGTTGTCTTGCAGGTTGCCAAAATTGAATAAACCAACCGATCATACTTAGTTAATATTTTTAAGGAACATAGTTTAATTAGGATATTTTTGTGTGATTTATAACAAGCATTAGGGGATTATGCTCTCTTCCTCTTGGAAGATCAAAAACCTAGACATGCTTATTTTTTCTTAGGCAAATAATCTTTGGAAATTAACACTTTGTCTTGGGTGTTTGGGAGAAAATGACATTGGGTAGGAGAGTATGCTCATTTCCCCTTGCGGGAAAATAAAAAATCTAGACCCCTCTCTGTTGGAATTGCAAACATGCAAATCCACAGACCCCGAATACACCTGCATGCAAGAACCTGATACAAAGTAGAAGCAAAAAGGAAAAAGCTGAAGAATTCAGAAGTTGCTTAGAAAGTGAGAGCAAAATTATAATCTGAATTAATGAAAGGTAATTACAAATTTTGACCTTATAAAGGTGAACAAACCCTAAAACCTAAAATCTAGGATGTGCAATATAATTAATATAAAGTATTAATTATATGCACCTAAGTGAAAGCATAAGCCGAAAAAGAGTAAACTGATTACTCTAACACCCCCCCTTAAGCTGAACGCAAGGAGAAAGCAGACCTAGCAAGACTAAGAAAGCAAGAAAGGGTCCTGGCAACAAGGCCTGATCAGGTACCCAGTACAAGGAAATCTCTGTAAACCGGAGACAAAGGAGAAAACCCAGTGGGAAAAACCCCTCTCCAAAAAGAGATATAAAAGCAAGCAAAGACAAAAGGCATGACTTCAAGAGACTCTCTCAAAGCCAGTAGTACAATGCGTGCTGCTAACCCCCCCCGAGAGAGAGGGTCGAGGCTCCAAAGCCCCCCAGAATGAAAGAACCCCTGGAGCAAAGAGAAAACCACTGTGACTCCAAGGCAGAGGAGTGAAGGTCAGTGGGTGCTGAAGAGGTGACCTCGAAGGATGAGGTGTCACTGGAAGGCCGAGCTGATGCTCAAATGAGAAGACATGGGGATCCTGAAAGGGGATCCCCAATGCAAGTGGTATGACAGGTGTGCTGACACTATCATGAGAGAGGAGATGAGTGTCCTCTGAAGAATCCTCAACAACTGCACCTGGTGGCTCGATGAATGGAGCTGGAGGATCAAGCAGTG
>MU224971.1:4022040-4064028 GCA_018584345.1 Thuja plicata | reverse complement strand
GTAGAGTAGGAATAGAGTAGGTTGCTAGGTAGGTTTAGTAGCTTTTATTAATTTAATCCAAATTAAATTTGAATTAATTGGGTTTAGAAGAATATTAAGATTGTGAGGGAATAAATAAATTAAAAATGTATTTAAAAGGGGATTTATGGAGGGTAATGCATTAATAAAATTAATACATTAAGAATAGTAGTATTTAAATTGAATTTAAATACTAAGGAAGTGAATCATATTTAATTAAATAAATTTAATTAAATAGATAGAAGAATATAACAGATATAATTAATTAAAATTAATTATAATGCTATGGAAATATTAATTAAATTAATATAATGACAATTTTGGACGTCTACACATTGCATTATAAGTTGCATTATATTGCATTTCATTTTTAGTTACATTTCCTTATCCATTCATTGCATTTCATTATCAATTTCATTGTATTTCATTAGTTATCAATTCATTTCATGCATTTTATTATTATTTATCCATTAGTTATCAATTCATTACATTCATTTCATTTATTCATTACATTTTATACATTCCATTGCATACATAGGTACATTCATTGCATTATCATTAATCATTAAATTCTTTACAATTGCATTAATTAATCATTATATATTATAAACATCCTTAATTAAAATCATTACATCTCACATCACATTACATACACAAAATAAAATTCATTACATGTATATTATTAACCATCCTATGCGTCACATCTCTGCGTCACATAAAGGTCAGCATAATCATATAAATCCATCACATCCTGCATGTCATTCAAAAACTCATATACATCTACATATAGAATCATAACACATATCCATAAACATCACATAGATCCACTGCAATAAATGCCTATATATATTAAAAAAATATTCATCATATACATCATACATGTGTGTCTACATATCAAAAACTATAAAAATGTGTATCTGAATAGTTTGATAAATCATGAAGGTGGCTACAATGGTCCCGCATCCCCTCTTGATCTAGATGGCCAAGGTGGTAATCCCACTAACACCTATGAGTCTTGGCATGTACTCTATGATACCGATCTCTCAGTATAGGTTGGTTGTCACTGCTCCTATGGCACCGCCCCAAAATATAGGCACATATAGTATGAGGCCTCCTGACCTCTCCTGCAGGTCTCTGTGTGAGCTGCAAAGGCGTCTGCAAATACCTACCCAACACCTATGGTTGTAGCTGCCTGGCGGGCTATATCCCACTCTTCCTAGTAAGTCTCTGCTCACCTATGTGCATCATCTTATTGTGTGGTAAGGGCCTCTATTTTCTTGTTCATGGAAGCTACCTCTAATCCCATGGCCTCCTCATCTTGTCCTCCCATAAAAAACTCCTTGTTTTCCACCTGTGCCTATAGTAGTTCTAGTGCTCTTTGTGCACCATCTGCATGCGTGGTCTCTCTAACCAATGCCCCTATACTTGGGCTAGCTCCATCTGTAAGGTACTCTCTGTGTCCTGAGAGGTGGCCAACAGTCCCTGTATCCTCCCTATCTCTTCTTGTAAAATACTCTCGATAGCCTGTGATGTGGCTAAAAGCCCCTGTACTCTCTGGAGCTCTGTCTGTAGACTATCCCACTCTACAACTATTGTTTCATGTCCCTCCTATGCTATGTAGCCTGCTGGTGGCCCATGTACCTATGGCCCCTATGGCTCATGTCCTTGTCCCTATATATTCAAGATCCTAGGTGGCTGCCTCCCTGTAGGTACCTCTACTTGTCCTTATTGCCTTGCAATGGCTACCCTTGGCTAGACTCTCCTCCCCCCATCCCCTCCATCTCCCCCATCCCTTCCATCTCCATCCTATCCACTGCCCTCCTCTCCTCTAGTCGGTTGCTCATCCACCTGAACTACACCAGGTATAGTCAATCTAATCAGCCTATGTGTCTCCCACCACTGTGCATAAGCAAGATCTACTCCTACATCATGTAAAGACTCCCATGCCCTAATCGATGGCATCTCTATCATCTCTAGTCAAGATCCCCTAGCCCCCCATAGGTCCACTTTGATACCCCATATGCTCCCCACCTCCTGATTCACCAATGGACAAGGGAACCCATCTGGTACAACATCATGTATTTGTCCCATCTTCCTGTGAACTCTCGACGGCATATATCTTCATATCATGTGGGATGTGCACCCTATCAACTAGCAGTTTGTCTACACAAACCTAAGATAATATAAATCATATAATTCATCCTTCGCATACACCTGTTGTTGTGGATCCTGACAACCCCATGCCTCACACCATGCATGTGGTGCCCACTCTATCTGGCCCATCTCATCCAGTGTTCGCTGCCAGTATCCTATCAAGTTTGTAGACTCATAACTGATCAGAGGTCTGTATCTATAGTAAAAAGGCTCATATTCTTCCTTGGTCTCTTGTGTCCTAATAGGGCGAATGACAGCAATATTCTCCCATCCCCACACTAGTAATAGTGTGACCCCTGCCCCTATTACCCTAACCTTATGGTAGGCACATATGCAATCATAACATAATTGTCCAAGGATGGTATATCCCCAACAATATTGTGTCTCATCCTCCTCTAGCATCCTGCTAAGGACTCGTGCCCACCCAATAGGAAACCCATGTCTAGCATGATCTGGCATCATGTGCCCCCTATCAAACCTGTCAAGTATAGAGCTACCCGCCGCAACCGTGGCCTCGCTGCCATCGCCCCTATCAAGGATATCCACTATCATGTCATCAGGATCTCTATGAATGGTCGACCGAATGCCATCTCCATGTGTGGCGCAGGCCCCTCAAAACAATGCTCAGGTATCAGCCCCCAAATTGGCACTTTGTATATCCTCCACACATCGTGTAGAGTAATAGTAGCCTCCCCTGTGGGGAAGTGAAAACTGGAGGTGGTACTATGACACCTCTTGATCAAAGCCAACATCACCGCATTATGTGCTCTAAGATGGGGTCATTGGTGAACATGCTCCAAGCCACATAGTGTGATATTTCCTCACTCCTTAGTCATCAGCTCCTGTGATAGTGCCATCGTCAAAGGATAGCACTCCTTGGATCACAATGATATGTGCCCACCTGCAGCCATATATACCCTTGTCAGTTAACTTTCTTCCTATGTCTAGGGCATAAAAAATGCCCCATGTTCTCTTTCTTCTATATTTTCCTCCTTTTTTGTCTATTTTTGGGTCAATCGATGGAGAGGTCGATTCACCCGTGCAGACGGTGGATCTTTGCAGTCACCAATCTACGGAGATGATAGTTTAGGATGCCGCCTTCCCACCCGCATAGACGGTGAATTATTTTGTCATCTCCACCCAACCTCCCCTCTTTTCTCTGCCCTCGCAGATGGCGATCTCGGGATCTCCATCTGCACAACTGACGATCGCAGATCGGTCGTTTGCAAAGACGATGATCTATCGATCACCTTCTACATAGATGGCGGTCTAGCGATCATCATTTCCATTGTGGGCCCATTTTTGGCATCGCACGAGCGTCATAAATGTCCTAAAAAGCATCAAATGTGGAATTGACTGAGAGGCTTTGATCACTCATCGGTGGTCCTACGTCTGTGGGTTGTTGGTACACCCTAATGTGCTTTCCAAGTTGTGCACACTCCCAAACTTCCACCATTTCTTCTCTTCTTCTTCATCTTTTAGCTCTTCATGAGTGAAACTGACTTCTTGTTGGGCCCCAGTGGACTATTTATAGGCCCCTTGGGTCCCATTTTCCATCTCGGTCCCTTTTTTTCTATTTTGGTCCCTATTATTTTCTCGAGGGGGCACACTCCTTTACCATTGTCACCCTAGGTCTTCCTAATTCTTCTGGGGCATCTTATTTTCTTTTCTTTGACGCGACATCACTTTCGATGCCACATCAAAGAGGGGCAAAATGTAGGTTAATTTTAATTAACTAATTATATTTTTTTATATTCTTCTATCTATTTAATTAAATATGATTCATCTTCTATAGTATTTAGATTTAATTTAAATATTATCCCCTTTCTAATGTATTAAATTTTATTTAATACATGGCCTCCATAAATCCCCTTTTAAATAAAATTTATTTATTTCCTCACATTTCTAATATTCCTCTAAACCAATATTAAATTCAAATTTAATTTGAAACATTAATCTTAGCCTAGCCTAAATACCTATTAACCCTACCTAGAAACCTACTCTATTCCTCCCCTACCCTACCTATCCCTTCTAATAAACCTATTCTCTCATCTAAGAACACACTAATCACACTTAAAGTGTGATTACTAACCTCTTTAACACTAATGGAATGCTCACACATGTGTGAGAGACTCCTCCAAAAGGAAGCCACCAACTTCCTTTAATGTAGCCACTCTTTTTTCCCCCACTACATTCCCCAAGAGTTACTCACACATGTGTGAGAAAACCTTGAGCCACTCAAACCTTAAAGGCTTGTGTTGACTTTTTCCATGACTTGTCCTCTTTCCCTTGTGTCCTCTATGTGGCATCTATGTGGATGCCACATATGCTCCACCTCATCCAATCCCTTCCCATCCCTCTAGAACTCTATAAATAGAGGCTCTTGCCAAGAGCAAATCATCTCTTATTTTTGCATTGTTATCATGTTAGTTTCATTTTAGATTTTTCTTAAGCATCTAGCATTTTGATTGCAATATTAGTTCAAGTTTGAATCTAGATATCACATCTTAGCAATAATGGAATGAATCATAGTTTTTATTTTCAATCTCATGCACATTATCTTAGCTTAAGCTTGTATTCTCAATCATGGTGAGAGCTTGAGACAAGTTTCTCAATACTTGTTCTTGAGCTCTTCACTTTTTGATCATTTAGCTTGTATATTCTTGATCATTAGTGGGATTTAGTTATTGTGTTAGGAGAGCACACCCACAAATATCTCTAAGAGAAAATCAACAAGTCTTGGGTGCACTTATTTAGCTCATCAGAGGTTGTGGTGTAAACTTCTTGTCTTAATCTTTCATTTGAACATGATAACCCCTTAATTAATCTAATGGCTAAACTTTGTGTTTGCATATTTTAGTGATTGTTTTGGACAGGTAGGTTTTATCACATACAATCCTTAGTTTCATCCTTGGGAATTTGGGACATCGGAGAAGATACAACTCTTACTCGTGTCACTGTGACCATAAGAATATGAATATGGCTTTCATCGGATGGAATGTGGGAGACAACATAAGCATTGAGGTATAGGAACCAAGATGACTTGAATATTGTCTCCATTTGATTTTGTAAAGATAAACCAGTACCGAGGCATTCAGAGCCAGGGTAAACAAGAGTGTGTCCTTATGTAAACAGGCAGAATAACAGAAAAGGAGATAGTACCAACCTCACCTTAGCACGCAAAAAAAATAGGATCGAGGGATGTAAGGCTTATCCACCTTAATATGGAAGCTCTTACTACATACATCCTACTTACTTGACACAAGGATCATTAGGACCACACCAACAAGAAGAAATCAAAGAAAATAGTATGAAATCATTGCTAATAGACAGCATTCAAGAGAAGGATCTTCAAGCATTCAGTCTATGTAATTTTTTGATGTCAGTGTTGATAAACATGGCTATGTTGGTTTGTCGTTATTGTGCAAAGTTTGTAAGTTTAGCCTGATGTGTATTGAAAAATATAGGTTTGTCCAAAAGAGAGTGTTGAGAAACACTTTTTTATTAAGGTGTTGAGAAACACCAGTGTGTCAGTGGAAAACTCTCTAGGTGGCTAGAAGACCATGATGCATGAGGGTGGGATAACTGACAAGGCATGCAGATGCAGGAACTAGGATGAAACCCTAGGACTCAAGAGAATGATCGGTTCCAAATGTAAGAGGTTGAATTTACTATTGGCACAAGGTCAAGATAGTCAAGCAACACATTGATAGATGGAGCGTTGATTACAAGTGGCGCCTGTTGCCAGGTTTTCACCACTTGGCAGAATTTCTATTTTTGCTACCAAGGTGCTTGTTTCTAGGTTTTCACCAAGGTACTTTTCTTGATTTTCTATTTTTTTTTGTAATTTGCATTTTTTTTATCTTTTTTTATTTTTTTATTGATGCATCAAGGCGCCTGTTTCCAGGTTTTCACTAGGATGATCATTTTTCAGAAATTTTTCCAAATATTTTTTATTTTTTTCTGTTTTTGTTGTTTTTGATATTTTTTTAGGATCATATATGCATGTATATGTTGCTGGCCAGCAAGAATGCCTCAAGTGTAGAAATGTTTCAGGTGTAGAGAATTAATGGAATCTATAAAATTTTCCCCTTCTAGATTTGACATTTGATAGGCTCCAGAGCCAAAGGCCGTGGTGATTAAAAAGGGACCTAGCCAATTGGGTTTGAACTTTCCTTTTTGTCAATGATGTTGCTGGTTCTTTGGGTTTTCTTTAAGTACAAGGTTTCCAACTTGAAATTCTCTGTGTCATACCTTCTTGTTGTAGCCTTGAGATATTCTCTTTTGATAGACCCTTAAATGGTCAAATTATTCTCTTCTACATTCATCAAGTAACTCAAGCTCCTGGATTCTTGAAATCTGATTGTCTTCATCAGTAATGAGTCCATGTATGTTAACTCAAAGCGATGGTAGGTCTACCTCAATGGGTAATACAACTTATGCACTATATACCAAGGAAAATGGTGTTTCCCTATAGGTGTGTGCATACTAGTTTGATAGGCCCATAAGGCTAGATTGAGTTGAAGATGACAGTCTTTTCCTGTCTTGCTAACTATTCTATGCAGGATCTTCATTATTTTTTTATTAGAAGCTTCAACTTGTATGTTTCCTTAAGGATAGTAGATAGATGAATAGTGTTGAGTAATTTTGAATTTGTCACATAACTCATCCATATCCTTGTTTTTAAATTGTCCTCCATTGTCTGTGATGATAGAAGAAGGTATCCCATATCTACAGATGATATAATTAAGAATGAACATGGACACTTGTTTCCCAGTTTTGTTAATGAGAGGAACTGCTTCAACCCATTTTGTAAAGTACTTAGTTGTAGTGGTAATAAATTTGTGTATACCAGAGGAAGAGGGATACAGTTTCCCTATAAGGTCAAAGGCCCATTGTTGAAATGGCCAGTGGGTGATGAAAGGTAACAATTCTCGCATAGGAGCATGAATGAGGTTACCATGAGTCTAACACTTTTTGCAAGCTTTATCAAACTAAATAGCATCTTTTTCTAAGGAGGACTAGTAGTATCCTATTCACAATATTTTATTAGCTAATGAAAGGTCATTCGAGTGAGACCTGCAGATCCCTTCATGGACTTCCTTAAGTACACACTCAGATTCATCACATTCTAGACACCTAAGGAGAGTACCATTAATACCTCTTCTATACAGGTCTTTAGCCATGATCAAGTAACGTGATGCATTCCTTATGAGGTTTCTTTTTTCATTTTTAGATAAGTTAGAAGGGATAATCTGGTCATAGAGGTAGGAATAGGTTTGACTATAATAGGAAGGTTTGGTGCCCATAATTGAGTAGATAATTTGGGATTCAAGTGAGTCATATGCAGGGAAATGGAGTTCTTCCACTAGGAATTCATAACGGAACTGACACTCCTCTAGTTGTAGCATCGAAGCTAAAGTAGCCATAGAATCAACAACTCTGTTTGTTGCTCTAGGCACTTGTTGGAAGGTGATGAACATGAATTATTTCTTGAGATCATCAATCATCCTTTTATATGGCACAAGCTTCTCCTCCTTTGTCTGATATTGATCAGTGATTTGATTAATGACTAACTAGGAGTCACCATAAATATGTAATTTTTTTATTTTCCATTCAATGGCCATCTTTAGTCCATTTTCCAAGTCGTCATATTCAAAAATGTTATTAGTGCAAGGGAACATCATTTTGTATGCTTTAGGAATTTTTTAACCTTGAGGTGTAATAAAGAGTATTCCAGCACCATACCCTTTTTGAGTGAAGGACCCATCAAAGAACATCTTTCATGTTTGCTTTGTGAGGTGCAGGATAGCTTCATCAAGAAATTCTACAAGTAGAGGTTGGTCATCTATGAGAGGAGCATCTGCCAAGTAGTTTTCAATAACTTGTCCTTTGATGGCATTTCTATCTACATATTCAATATCAAGCTCACTAAGAATCATGTCCCATTTTTCTAGCCATCCTATGAGAGTTTCTTTTTTCAATAAATACTTTAGATGATCAATCTTAGCAATCATCTTGACAGAATGTGCCGGCATATAGTGTCGGAGATTTTGAGAAGAAAAAAACATAGCAAGGGAAGCCTTTTCAACAATAGTGTAATTATGCTCATTTGAATGTTACTCCATTATGAAGTGTTCTTGGGAAAGGTTGTGCCTTATGTACAAGTTGGGAGATAAGCCTTCTAATAGATTGAATCCAACCTTGTAGAGTCCTAACTTGACTAATATTGTGAGGAGGTTGCATGACCATTATTGCCACTACCTTTTTAGGGTCAACCTCAATGACTTTTTCCAAAACAATGCACCCCATAAGTTTACCAGAAGTCACACCAAAAGAACACTTTTTAGGATTCGGTCTAAGCTTGAATTGTTCCTTTCAGTCCAAAATCTTTTCTAAATCTTCTAGGTGAGTAGCTCTTTGTGCTGATTTTTCCAAGGTGTCATCTACATAATCTTCCATGTTTTTGTGCATCATATCATGAAATATAGTAGTCATAGCTCATTGGTGTGTTGCTCCAGCATTTTTGAGACCAAAAGGCATGACATTCCAACAAAAAGTGCCCCAAGCGCATGTGAAAGTGGTCTTCTCTTGATCCTCAGGAGCTATCCTTATCTGGTTGTAACTGGAAAAGCCATCCATTAGAGAGTACATCTTGTAACCGGCTGAGGTCTACAAACATGTCAATATTAGGCAATGGAAATTCATCCTTAGGGAAATCCTTGTTTAAATATTTGAAGTTTGCACAAATCCGAATGGACTTATCATATTTAGTCATAGGGACAATTTTAGAAATCTAATCAGCGTATGCTATGGCACAGATGAATTCAGCCTTCAGAATTTTTTCTAATTTTTCTTTGAGTAACAGTGCCACATGAGGATTCATCTTGCAAAGCTTTTGCTTGACCAGTTTAATTCCTGGAGGACAAGTGGTACATAATCTGATTTGTGTCTAGTCCTAGCATGTCTAAATAGGACCAAGAAAAGTTGATTTTATTTTTCATGAGGATTTGGACAAATTCTTGCTTTTCTTTCTCAAATAGAGACTGTGTTAGGTAGATTAGCTGAGGTGTCTCCATTGTTCCCAAATTTACTTCTTGTGTTGGTTCTATCAATACTGAGGATCTTTCCTGAAAGTGATTAGGAAGGAGATCAATTTTCCAATCCTCCAGCACCTTAGAGAGGTTTTCACCATTGGATACGCCTTTTTTTTACTATTTTTTGTTCTAATACTGCCACAAAGTGGTTTTCACCATCAGACCCTTTTTTATTTTTATCTTTTCTCTTTAGGCTAAGAAAAGTGATGTCCCCCTCTGTCATGTTCACGCTCATTGCAATGGTAGAAGAGGTGAAGGGTTAAATGGTGCTCAAGTAATGAGCCAGGCATAGTCATTGGGTGTGGAGATAAATTCAAAGGTTCATTTGGGTTCCATTCAATCAGCTCAAGATGAACTAGGGGAAAAGATTCAACAGGTTCCAAGGATAGAACTGAGTTATCAAGATCAAAGTTTTTGACTAGTAAAGGAAGATCTATTACAACACTATCTGAAGGATTTCCTAGACCATGATTCATCCTAACTTGACTACGAGAACCCTTGTTGGTATTTATGCGAGTCTAACCCGACTATCCTAGCATTAGCGTTATCACTTTATTCTCAAGCAACCATTCATTCTAGAAAAACACTCATTAGCACAACTTGAATTCTTGAAGATGAGATAAATGTATGAGGGGTCATGCCAAGATTTGAAAGGCTCCAAGATTTTCCATCATCTTCCTCTAAGTCTTGATTTTGAATTTCCTGTGGAAGATTAGCCCAGTTATTATTGCCAAAGTTCCAGTTTATGTTAGGAGGAAGAGGAGGCATGTCCTCCTCCTCATATTCTGAGTCAGATTCTTCTCTGGAAGCTTGAGTTTTATTAAAAATTTCTATTGGTTTTCATTAACGAGCATATTTATGAATGACATCAACTTCAATGTCAATTGTAGCATTAGAGAAAGAATCCCACTCATACTCATTAGAGTCAGTTTTAATAGAGCAGGGTAATTATAACACATGAGTAGGGGCCATAGTTTGCCCCTAGTTAGGGTGTCTTTCCTCTAAAGAATATCTTGCATTGATCCCATAGTCATATTGAATGTGACTATGGTCGAGTGTTTCCAAGTATCGAGAGAGTGTTGTTGAAGAAGCAATATTTTTGTTGGAGTCATTGATATTTTCCTCATGCTTAGTCTCACTATTTTGTGTGTGAGATGAAGCCTCCTCAATAGAATGCACTCGATAATTTGAGAAATGGGGGAGGTCAAGCATGTGAGAGATAGGAAAAAGTTTCCCCTAGTTTGGATGCCTGACTTCGGGGTCAATCTTGCTAGGTCAACCTCTCTTATAGGTGAATCAACTTATTGATTGAGATTGGCTATTTCTTCGTCAGTCATTTGGGCATCTATTTGTAAAAGAGGAGACAAGGTCTCATTTGGTTCAAAGTGAGCTCTAGAGTCATTTTTAAATGACTGTGGGATGTATGGTTCTCCTTGATATCGAGGATCTTGAATATTAAGAAATCTTCCAAAAGATAGTGGGGTGAGTTCTACTTCTTCATCACTCTCATTGTTAGATATATCCATGCAAGTACTAGCAGGGATGTTGTCAGAGGAAGGATGAAACCTCTTTTCATGGTATCCCACTCCTATTTTTTCCATGGGATTTTGAAACTCCATATGTATAGGCTCTAATAATCCTTTATCCTTTCTCAAGGGTCCTTTTAATTTGTATCCCATTTGCTTGGCAAGTTTGTAACCCTTGCCATATTCCTCAGGGAAAATTTCAACATGTTTACTTTCTTGGTCTTCTCCTTTGTAAAGCCATGCCAAGATGACTTTTTCCTCATTTTCTCCAGGGAGAGGGACATGAGCCTTGATCATGTCATTCCCTTCATGTATCTCTATTTTTTGACTGCTTGATGGTTTCAAGTATGATGATGACTTCCCATAGGACCTAGGGGACGTAGGGAGGTTAGTCATGGACAACTGGTATTCCCCCATGCCTATATTCTTAATTTTCAATTTCTCCTCAAAAATCTTCATGAGTTCTATGTGAGATTCTTCAGATGTTGATCCCTGGGATCCTTCTTTATTATGAGGGACCATGCTCTTTGCCTATTTTAGCACGTTACAAGAGTATGTTCTATCAAATGAGATAGAAATGTCCACCCTGTTGTGCGGGAACTTCACACATTGGTGATATATAGAGGGAACATATTGCATGGCATGGATTCAAGGTCTCCCTAGCAATATGTTGTATGCCAATGGTAAGTCTAATACTTGGCAAATGAAATTTCATTTGGCTGGTCCTACTCTGATGGGTGGCACTACTATTCATTTTGATGACCTTTTCGCTTCATCATATGCTTTTATGGTAATTTTCCTTCTGGGATCAATAGCATGTTTGGAGAAACCCAATGTTGTCACTAGCTTGAGAGTACAGATGTTCAAACTAGCACCTCCATCTATCAAAATGTGTTTGACTTGATGCTTATGAATTAGGAATTTATGTACAAAGGTTGGTTATGTGGATGATTGAGTACCTTATCATCCTCTTCTGAGAAGGATAGATAGCAAGGGGAAGTCAAGTGATTCACCATGGTCTAGAACTGATTGACATCAAGGTCTTTGGGAACATTAGTTTCCAAAAGTTAAGTCTCAAGGATCTCCTTATGTGATTGTGAAAATTTGAGCAACTCTAAATAGATATCTGAGCGGGAGTTTGTTCTAACTGATCAACCAAATTGTAGTTCATAGTCAAAAGTGATATAGAATCTTGTTTTGATGATGAAGGATTTCTTTTTGGCACAATGGTTTTCTTAGGTGTAGACACCACCCCTTTAAGAGTGACCTTGTATTTACCATGAGTCACCACATAGGTAGAATCGGTTTATTTGTCTTTAAAAATAATGACATTGATTGACTGGTTAGAGGGTTCAAGCATATGTATCATATTGTCAGTGTTGGTATAGGTATGACTCACCATGGTTTCCAGGGATTTTGAGGATTCTCCTTTCTCATAAGATGGAAAAGGTTTGTTGAACACTTTATGGTCATCATTTGACCCATAAGTACCAACTGTAATAGTCTTATTGTCAATCATATCTTGTATCACATGTTTCAGCTTCATACAATCATTCATCAAATTTCCTTTTTTCTTATGGAACTCACAGTAGTGATTGTCATTCCACCACTTAGGTTTTACTTCAGGTTCCCAAGGTTTTGAGTTAGGGATCATGATGATCTTATTAGAAACCAATGTCTTTAATGTATCTTCTAAAGGCTCTCCAAGAGGAGTAAAATTTTGCTTGGGTCATGGCATCCAATGTGCCTTATCTTTCTAAGAGTCCTCGGTGTTCTTAGGAGCATTATGAGTAACCAAATTATACTTGGCGGCCTATATGCTATTAGTGAGGTTGAATACTTGTTCCTTAGGATTATACTCAGGTGTGTCAACTACAACATCATTAACCACATTAGGATTCGTATTCCAGTATTTACTCTTATCCTTTTTATTTCCATTGTTAGAAGATTTAGTGTCTTTGTTCAAGGTGAGCTCTCCTTTCCTTACAAGAACATCTTTTATCCTCATAGCGTTGTCGACTAAGTCACTAAAAGAGGTGTTTTTTTTTCATTTTTGCTGCATAATTCATGTCACGAATCAGATTGTTCATGAAGATGTCAATCTTTTCTAGTTCAAGAATTTTCCTGGGATATCTTGCAAATATCTTTCTCCATCTCTGGAGAAATTTAACAAATGGTTCACCAACATGTTTCTTAGTGTTGCATAGATTTAGCATTGCAACCATGTGCAATATGTTGTATGAATAGTGTTGGATGAACCTTTATAAAATCTCGTCGAATGTCTAAATACTAGGTGTGAGCTTTGTAAACCACTCCAAGGCTTGGCCACTAAGGTTTTGCAGGAATAGTCACATTAGATATGTTCTTTCATGCATAAATTCCATACTAAGGGCAAAGAAATTCTCTAACGTGATCTTGAGGGTCACCTTCCCCATTGTATTTTTCATATTAGGAATTTCAACCTTTGGGGGAAACAGTGGCATATGCAAGTTTTTAGTGAACGAGAAGGGACATATAGACTCCAATGAGTATTTTCTAGGAGGTTTTTCCTTTTCCTTCTTTAGTTCCATTAATTTACATTTCATGTCTTGTAGTTTCTAGTTGAGAATGCTAATGGGTGACTCTTCCTCTTGTTGTATGATTCCCTCAATGTCAAATTTGGGTGGAAGTTTAGCACTTGTTGATGCAAGATGCATGAAATACTTGTCTTTGTCCAATTGCATAATAGTGTGCATCATCTTCTAAAATTTTTTGTCTTGTTGGCACTTCCTAATCTCTTCGGAAGTGGGCTCCTCTATGGAGGAAGAAGCACTAGTGTGTTAACTTTGGTGGTCATGTTGGGACCCCTAATCATAAGCTAACATGGTTGATGTGTTGTATACAACCAAGGTTGATGAGTCAAACAAGGGTATTGTCTATTGTAGAACCAAAGTGTCCTTTTGCAAGATTTTGAAATCTATTTTGGGTTTGTGACAAGAAGGTGGCCCTTGAGAAAATTCATTGATACATTTTTCCTTGGAATCGATATCAGCTTTTTGACTTCTCGTTTGGACCATGAAAGACAATCGCAGTTATAATTCAAGAGTAACTAGGCTGATGAAGTCAATGTCAAAGATGTTTGAATGATTTCTTGTCTAGTATCTTGAAAGAATAAGATAAGAAGGTTTATTGAAGAAGGTACAAGGTATTGCACTATGACTCATGAGGTATGAATACCTACTGGGAGACACTTGTGACCAAGTTGATGTACAATATATTATTGATGAAAAAGCGTAGGACCAGCAAGGTCACACAAGAGACTAAGATGAGTGACGTTGGGTGAGACAAGTTTGTGTAGTTAAGAACTAGAAATTGTTGTGGATGGACCAAAAAAGGATACGTGAGACAGTTTGTCACTTGTTTTCTTTTGTATCAAATCTCAAGTTTGGATGATGTGTTATGTTTGTCAAAGGTGTGTTGTTTGCAAAGGTTCAAATGTCAAGTGTTTCAAGCACATCAAACACAAAGAGGAGATAATCAAGCACTTTCTACCCCTAAAATCAAATTGTCTTAGCATCAAAATATTTTTCCACGCTTGATATTCCTTCACCTCACACAAAGTGATATTGGCTTTTTCTAGGACTATGCACGTTGTGGGTTTTGAAAAGAGACTCATTGATCAAATCACATAATCTCCCTCATGTCACATTCATGTTTTAAAACATCCTTGAAAATACATATGGTGAGTGTAAAATCTTCAGGTGATCTGGGTAAATCCACTTGGATCAATCCTTGCACAAGGATTATGATGCTTTTGGAGGTGAATCGTGTAGCCTCTATCTAAAGGTGTCTAGTAAGGAAATTTGTTCATGACTATCCCTTGTAGTTTCATAAGAGAAATTAAGGTGTATAGCCCTACAATCACCCAAAATGCATAGTCTTACAAGAAAGATTCAGACCTCTCATCCCTACAAAATTTGAATGTATTCCCCTTGTAGTCTTGTAAACAAGATTGAGACGAAGATGGCCCTACAAGTGCCCAATAAAATATAGTCTTTCTTAGAAAGATTGAGAAAATAAGGCACCACACGTGAAGAAGCATTGGGAATAGAAAATATCCATGTCTTCCCTCTCTTTAGATTAAAGGAAGCATTTTATTATAGTGGGGCGCAGTACCCAGGTTCCCTTGTTTCCCACTTGGGTCATTCCCAAAGATTTCTCTCTTGGCAGGCCCTCTAAAGGTAAATGCAAGAAAAGTAAATGGATAGCTAGTGAAGGTCAAGATTTCTAATTTTCCAAAAGGAAAAGAGCATACTCTCCTACTTCATAGTGTCTCCCAAACACATCAAGAACATGTTCATTTACCAAAAGAAAAGTGTTAGTTTCTCAAGCTCAATCAAACACGTTCAGGTTTCTGATTCTCCTAAAGAGAGAAGAGAATAATCCCCTAATGTATAACTTTGCACAAATAATCAACACCCTAATTAAGCTAAGTGCCTAATAAATCATCTAAGAAAGCACACAATTTTTTTGGTTGATGAAGTCAAGGAAACCTGCAAACACAAGCAGTAGTAGTTTTTTGGATTTCTTCTCTCAAAGCATCCTACAAACACAAACCATTAGTAATTTTGCAAGAAAATAGAGTGCTAGTGAAGCTTTGACAAGGGAATCTTCCTCAAAATGTCCTACAAAAACTGGTTAAGTTGAAAAAAAAGAGAGAAAAAGGATCACACAAAACATGTCACAAGTTAGGAAATCAAGATTAGCTTGCTATGACCCTTAAAAATGCTCACTATTTCTAAGATGACAAAACACAGAGAACAGACTAGATTCAAAACTCATACAAAAATATATATGTTCCCAAATGACAAAACATGCAGTGATCAAAGCTCATGTGACAAAAGAAATGCCATGAAATGAAAAAATAAACAGAAAGCAGACTCGTGTGACAAATATATTATTCCCAAATGATAAACTAGAAACTCATGAATTGTCGTACAATTTTTCAATAGACTTTGTATGATAGTGAGCGTAGTTTTGTCAAAATATGGAAAAATGCGAATAATGATGCAAAAATAAATTTTATGCCCCACGGTGGGTGTTGTTGGTTGTATTTCCAGTTTTTGAGTCTGCCCAGTAAAATTTTTTAAATCCCCCAGTCTTTCCTATGCTTAAGAATAAAAAATCTTATCCTAAATAGTCAAAATCCCTCTGCAAATGATGATTTGAGCAATAAACCCAACAATAAATGTCAAAAACCCTTACCCCTAAGTCATATCTATTCAAAATTTTGAAAAATCCAAAATTCTGTGAAGAATGTTCTATTTTGTTACTTTTTCAAGAGGTCTGATCACTTAAAGCATATGTTTATTTCATATCATTACCTTTGGTCGCGAAGTCTCTTCATAAAATCAGAATATTCCTTACCTTTTAGATACTTAGTGATTTCTTCTTAGTCGGGTTGTCTCCTTAAGAAAATAATATGCTTCCAGTTCTTATGAGGCTTGGTGACAACCATCCAATTTAAAGCTAATCCAATGGTGGTCGAGAGATCTCTAGATGAAATTAGAGTTAGTGAATTTTTATGGTGACTTCGAGTTTTCTCAGTCGTGTTGTCTCCAAAAGTAATCTGGGTTATGTATTGAGTTAAGGGTTAAAGTTTCATTGTAGTCACTTTGTCTCTAAGTAAAATGTCATTTAAGACAAAAGACATGAGACCCAGTGACAACCGTTGATCTAAACTCTAATCTTACGGTGGTCGGGAAGTCTTCGGATTAACAATGCGGTTTCAAAAATATCTAGCAACACTGAGTTTGCACAGTTGCAAAGTCTCTTGAGTTGAACTAAATTTAAGGCTGAGTATTAATATTTATGTTGTCACGTAGTCTCCAAAGAAAGTATGAGTTAAGTTAAAGATCATGAGATCTAGCGACAACCATTAGATCAAAAGGAAATCCAATGGCTGGTGTTAAGTTGCTAATGAGGTTTGAAAAGTCAAAGGTTATTCAGCGATTAAGAGACAAGAGTAATGTTGAGACACATGTCCAAGTTTTCAATGGTTGTAAGTTATACAGTCATGTAGTCTCTAAATAATATCTAGCGACTTAGAGATTGTAGTTGCATTATCTCATGATATATTAGGGTTTTCATTTAGAATCATGAGACTTGGTGAAGACCATCAGATGCAGATGAAGGAAGATCAACGACAGTCAGGTTGTCTCCAGATAAATGATACAAGTGAAAGATTATTCAGCGATAAGGAGATAAAGGCATGGTCACCAAGTCTCCGAATAGAAACCAAGGGTTTTAAAAGAGTTAGTAAGGCTTTAGTCACTGTGTCTCATGAAGAAACCATAGTTAAAGAAATTTTTCAGTGATAGAGAGACAACACAGTTGTAACGTCGCTAGAAGGGAACCAGAGTTAAGGTAATGACTTTTCTTCAGTGCCAAGAGGTACAGTTTCTAGCCATTGGGAAATAAGAAGTAAATGCCATGGTGGAAAAATTCGCTGAGCCATATTCATGAAAGCCAATCAGATTTGATTTTGATATTTTGTCAAATATAATAAGGGTTTTTTAAGAAAAGACAATCATTCAAATTCAGTTTCCTATCACTTTCAGTGGCTACGGCTAGAAGGAAAATTAATTTCACAGCACAAGGAATTGAAGCTAGAAGTGACTAAATTTGCAAATGAATGATTTATGCATTGATGATTCTGAGATAAATAGAGGTTTTCTTTAATCATTTAATTTCACCAAGATCTTTATTGTTTTTAGAACAAATTGTTCTAAGTAATCAATGTATGCAAAAAATAGAGATACCAAAATTCAAAGAGTGAAACAGGTAAGATTTCAGTCCAGAATCATAAGTGAATTTAAGTACCCATAAATTTGTTTCAATATTCATAAGTGAGGGTTTATAAGATATTTTTTTCAATATCAGTAAGAAAAAAGGTGTGAGAAGAACTGAAAGAAAAATGAGTCGAGCACTGAGTGTAGCTTCAACCAGTGGGACAAGTGGTGATGCTAAAGATGATACAAAAGGAAAGAGAAATCATTTAGATGAATTCTCCACATTGCTGCCAAGTTCAAGCCATAATAGAAAGGTAAATGCTGACACTCTTATAGATGATTTATCATATATTAGAGATGCCAAAACCCCAGGTTCCTATGCCTACTCATTATTCAATTAATTTTTTATTAATAGTGATGAACCTATGCCAATTTTGAATCCATGGACCTGTGGACTAGCCAGGTTAATAGTTCCTGACATCTTTGTAAATGTTGATTTTATTTTAGAATTGTCTAATAGGTATGATATCCTGACTAAGACCATCAGAAAGGTTGATGGAAATCCCTTAGTAACCCTAGACAGGAAGTAACCCTAGACAGGAACTCATTTATGAAATCTTTCAATGTGTATTATCCCATGACTACTGAAATAAACTTGAAAAGTTTAGAGAATAGGTATACAAGAGAGTCTGGAATTGTAGCCAAATTGATCAAAGAGCCTCATGTGCCAAGGAAAATGAAGAACTAAATAGAACCCATCCCAGGGGCTGCCCCATATTGCTACAAAGATCTCAACTTCTATATGAAGTATATCTCCTATGCATTATGTAGAGTATTGGGAAAGGATGGAGGACTAGAGAGAATCACCTCAGACATCCTTATGATGGTCCTAGATATGCAGAGCCTTCATACCACTTCCAATTATGATTATATTCAGTATAGATTTGATCAAATGCATTAGGGACTTATTGATATCCAGAGCAAGAAGAGTAATCCCAGATTCATGCATTACTCAATTTTAATGCATTTGATCTTATACTATAACTTTCCTATTATGAAATGTCAATGTTTGAGGCCCCAAAGGTTTCATCAAAGCCAAGCCAATCCTATTTAGTTTTGGATAAGAGTGTGGAATTATACTTCCAGGGAGCAGGAGTTTTGTTCCTTTTAGAATTGGATAGTTTATCCAATACTTAAGTGTTTAGGTGTGAATAAGAATAGGCTGCCAGTGAAGGTACTGTATCTATTGAGGCCATGCCAGTGTGTAGACAAATGGCTAGGAGATCATAATTGAGGATACTTCTTCTATGAGAAGAATTATACTTTTATAAGGGTGTATGGTTACACTCACCCACCCCACATTCTCCCATTCTATATGCCACCCAGAATTGCAGCAATAGAATTTATCAGGCAACTTATTTTGACAGACAGGGAACACTTAGCTCCTCATAGAAAGGGTAAATTTACCCCAAGACAATTCAAGATATTTAACTTTACAATTGGCAAGAATGCAATGGATCTGGTGAATGAGTGGATAAGCCACTATAGAATGAATGTTTCCCTGTGTAGATTTGAAGACATAGAGGGGTTTATATTGAATGCTAAGAAGCTCTTGACTCCTACCATTCCCTATAATAAAGAACATGAGCAATGCGAGGAGGAGGACCTCATCAAAAACATGATGGATGATGAGGAGATCAATCAAAGAGAAAATAAATTCAATAAATTAAAGGATTTAGATAGACAGGTAAAGAGGAAGGGATTCTCTTTTGGAGGTTTCTTTTCATAATTACCTTATTTTAAAAGGCTTGATGCCATGATTGAATCCCACATTCTGCTATGCAAACAATTGGAAGATTTACTTGTGGTAAAAGATAAAAGATAGGAAGAGAACTCCTCATCAGAGTATTACGAGGACAGTGAAGGAGGGTACTTAGTACCTAGCCCCTCACCAATGGATCATCCATTCATTGAAGGCTAGCTAGCAGAAGAGGTGGAGGGAGAACAAGGAGAAAATATAGTTGACCTAACTCAATTCCCTAAGGAAGAGGTTACAAATGAGCCCCCACCAAAAAGGCAAAAGGTTGAAATAGGGGAACCATCTCATGGGAAGAAGAAAGAGAAGAAAAAGGATAGAATTTTTGGCTTATCACAGGGGATAGGCCTTGTGATCATGAACTTAGAAATAAAATAAGGCAAAGTAAAAAAATATAAAAGGGTAATAAAGAGGAGATTGAATTGACTCTTCTAACTTGCACAGATGAAAGAGTGCTACATCAGCAACAATTTTTAAGTGATGACAATTTCATTAAAACTAAGGAATTCAAATCTTCCTTATTTGGAACAAAGAACAATAGGTTGGTACAAAGCTACAATTGGCAGGAGGTGACCTAGTAACAAAGGAGGCTTTGCAGTAATTACAAGAATATGATCCAGAATCAGAACAGCTAACTCCTGAAGAGGCTAGACAATGGGTAAAATCCAATGGCATATTATTGGTAGAAGGAAGGGATTTGTCCTCGGCCTTCATAATAGACCAAATAAGGAAGAAACCTGATATTAAATTGTCATTAGAAGTGCAAGTTGGTGAAATGATTAAAGGATTTGGATACAATCCAAAAACCCAAGCATTGGCGATGTGGAGCTTAGCTCCAAAAGATCAAAAACCATCTATGTTGGATATACATAAAAAAATGGAAGGGGAAAAGATCATTTGGTCTATTGAAAACATAGGCAATTTAGAGATCTCTCAAGTTCTCACACATTTTGTACAGTTAAATGAGGCTAAGACTGCTCAATTGTCTGAGAGATTCAACAAATTGGCTGGTGAAACATGTGCCATTATTAAAGATAGAGAGTTGTGTCTTATCAAGATCAACTCACAAGAGAAATTAATACATGAATTGACATAGAAAATAATGGATATACCTAAGGTTGCCCCTGCTGATCCTAAAGAGGTAATGGATGCTAAGATCCAAACAGAGTATGCTACAATGGAAACAAAGCAAGCAATCAGGGAGCATAATAGTGTTATTTTGGAAGCATTGATGCAAGTTTTACAGCATAGAATAAAGGTAATAAAATATAAAGTTGATGTTGTATATGATACCTATGGTAAGTTTCCATGCTTGCAAGCTAAGGTAAACAATTTTGTTGCAATTTTGAAACCATACTATACAAAATGGTCAGTTAGAACAAGTTTATTTGAAATATTAGCATCTTTGCAACCCCTAAGACAATATTTTCCAGAGATAATAGTCACTGCAGTAGAGGAAATAGAGCAGATAGGATTTACTTTATCATTCTTTAAAGGACAAGAAAATTAGATTGAGGCTAGAATGCAAATGTTTAGACCTTATTACAACAGATTTATGCCATCAATGAGATCAGAGGACAATCAAATCAAGCCATTAGGGGCATGGATCTCAGAATTTGACAATGTAATGTCTAATAAAGAGCTATATATTTCTGATAAAGGTGAGCTAGATATGGAGAGATACAATTTTCAATAAATTTGTTATAGATTTCAAGAGTATCACTAATGCTAGGTGGGACAGATTAAAGGCAAAACTTGAAAGAATTCAAAGCTTTAATTGGCCTACTGATGCAGAAGTTACAGCATGGGATGTAGTGACAAAACCAAGAAAGAAGAAAACTCCTAACATAGACTTGGACATCTTGGATACAGAGTAGAATACATCTAGCACCTACTCTTTGAGCATAGGAAGGTTAGCTAACTCAAAGAACTAGCGTAAGTTAGCATGTATTGGCGGTCACTAGATCTCGTTACAAATATCAGAAGCTATCCTAAACATATACAGACAAAGGTGCCAACATCCATGAGAAGACAAAAAGCAAATCAGATTTCTTTCTTCATTTTTGTCTATCCACCGCTTGGTGTTTTCTTGCCTTTTGTCTCTTCTATGTTTTAGGGTTAGGTCTTTTAAACCATCCAAAGCTTGTTGCATCCATATCTTAAGGTTTCCAAGATGGTTTAGTCCTATATATAGAACTCATTTTCACAATTTTAAGTACTGGGATGATAATGGAATATAATTGCAAGGCAGACTACTAAAATTTGTCTAAGCCCTTCTACTAATTGTCTATCTGAATGTATTTGAAGCTTTAAGATATTAATAAAATATATTGCAATCTATTTTTATGTATCTTGATTGTCTCTTTTCATTTATGTTACAGTTCTTGTATGTTTATTTCTAAATCACTTAGACATACTAATCACAAGGTGGTTGTGCAGTCATTTGTAAGCTCCTTCAATGAAGGATTAATTATTCCAAGTGACCCAGAGAACTTAGCATTAGTGTAAGGATTTGATGATGGATATATAAATAGAGGATAATCTGTAAGGAATTTTATCTTTATTGCAAGTATTTTATTCATCACCTTACTATGGATTCATACCAGATATTGACTATGTAGCCCATAGGATCAAGCATTGGTTTGTAGTTTTGCATGTAACTGTTCAATTCATCCAGTGTTTAAAGAACAATCATTCAATTACATTACACTTATAAAATAAAATACATTCACAAAAAAATTTACTCACAGAGTATACAATTCAAGTCTACTAATTCCTTTTAGAGAGAATCAAAATAGGTTATCCCTCCTGAAGTTCATAAGGACTAAAAAAGGAAGAAGGGTGAGAATCCTTATTGCATTACTATTTGTTGTTGTCAAAATACTAGTTTGGATCATTAAGCTCTGTATCAGGATATTTATATTCATTTTCATATTCATCTACTTATTGATGCATTAAAAGTCATTTCAGCAAGCTAGTAAGAAGATATAATCCACTTTAAAGGTACTGTCAATCGTTAATCATTTATAGGTAATACCTGCCTGAGTCAGTGGATCTAAAAAAAGAAGGAGGAGGTAATAGTTTCCCTAGATGTTATCTAATACCCTCATCAATTAGGCATTTCTCTTGCTTGAATCAGTTATTTCAATATTGGGAGTCATAGAGTTAAAACAAGCATTCAAGCATATTGAGGTTCAGCAAGAAAAATCCCTAATAAATCGGCGACTCTATTGGGGATAGAGATTATAAAGTCTTGATTAAAGTATTCAAAATCTCTAGTTTCAAAAGTAAAAATCAAATTTACAGTTTAAGTTTCCTAAGTCATTTTTATAATATTCATAGTTAAATTTCTACTTCATTTCTCCCAAACTAGTATTGAGTGGTGACTCTAAAAGTAAAATCTTTGTGATCAGTGGAAAATTCAAGTATATATTTTCAAATATGAATACTAGGTCAAGAATGAGAAAAAATCATGAAGTTGAGTTGGATACTGGGATTCCAAATACTTCAAGAACTAGGATGTCTTGGAGACAGAAGAAAAACCAAGTAAGAATCATTGATTCTTCTCCAAGAAGTGAAGATAATAGCACTAGAAGGAAGAATACTAATCAGTCTAGTCATGCGGAGAGCACTTTAGAATATGTGGAATCCCTAGACCTTGGACTAGAAGCCTATGTAGTTACTACTACTTCTAGTGAGAGAGAAGGAACTAACACAATTAGCACAAACTCTAAATTTCCTTCTGATGAGCTTCTAGATGAAGAAAGAATCCTCATGAAACAATTAGCCCTTATTCAACAAATGAAAAGGGAAAAAGAACATAAAAAGAAAAAGCATGAGCAGAAGGATGTTGACAAGTATAGGAGAAGATCCTTGAGACATCAAGCTACAAATAATATTGAGAGATCTCACAGAGACCAGGAGACTCCCAGCACCCACAAAAGTTTAGGTCCTCAAGACTTCAAAGATAAAGGAAAAAGTAAAGTTACAGAAACAGAAGTTGAGGAGCCAAAAACTCAAAAGAACCTGACTGAGCAAATGTCTAAACTAGACATTGACCTTGAAAAGATTAAAAAATAAAGAGAAACTATGGCTAAGATGTTGGAGAAATTTGAAGTAGAAGTTTCTACTATTGAGATGAAAAGAAAAATTGATTTCTTGCAGTCAACTACAATCTCCTTTGCTGATACAAAGAATGCTACAACATCAAGAAACAGGGCTTCTTCTTTCAAAGACCATAGCAAATTCTTTTCCCCTAAAGACAATGAAAAATTCCAAAGGAGACCTCTTCCTGCAGAAAGGTACAAGCAATTTTCTTTCTTTGGAATTCCTAGTTACCCTAATGCATTACCAGAAGATATGGGAGAAAAACTTCCAAAATTTTCAAGAAATAATGTTGTAACTTGTGAAGAACATTTAAGAAAATTCTTTGATGTTATAGATGATTTAAATATAAATCATGAAGATGTTCTTATGAAATTATTTGTACAATCTCTAGTGAAAGATGCTAGGGAATGGTTTAGGAGTCTATCTCATGGTTCTGTAGGAGCAATAGATGAACTGATTGATTTTTTCAAGGATCAATATGGTGATAAGACTAATGAAGGGTTTTTTCTCAATGAATTCAACAATATAAGAAAGAACTAAAATGAAGAAGTAAGTGAGTTCAATACAATATTCCAATGAGCTATGCATAAGCTATTTCAAAAAATGAAGTTGGATCAAAAGGTATGTCTTGCTACCTATCTCAATTCTTTTGATTCAAAAATGGGCTATGCACTTAGAGACAAGAATCCAAGAACTTTAACAGAAGCCTATAAAAAGCTGTGAATATAGAGATGAATAGGAGGATATCAGGAAAATTGGGTAAAAGAGAAGATCCACGCTTTAATAGGAGTAATCAAAAGGAACCTGAATACAAAGAGTACAATGCTCCACAAAATAACAAGCCATCCTATAATAACAACTAAAACCCACAAAATAGGATGCAGAACTACCCCTATGGTACTCAATTCAAAGATGGTAAGCCTATTGTTCCATTAAGGAAAGACAAACCTGAGGCACCACACAATCCTGATTTTTTATTGTTTCTTTAGATTTAAAAGAAAATGAAGAGCAAGAAAAGGATGAAAATGATTCATGTGATTATAGTATGAATAATGCATATTCATTTCATGATATGGATTCTGATGAAGAAATTGAAAATCATGACATATGTGGCTCGCAAGGAAGAATGGAAGTTCATCAGAAAAAAATCTTGTCAGATAGTAAAGAAGAAGAAGAGGATGATAACATAAGGTGTTATGCCCAAAATAGTTAGGAACCTTCGATAGTGAGAAAAGCCTCTAATGAAGAAAAATCTAGAATCACTGTTGATCTGGTAAACAAAGCTAGAAACAATTATCACCTAAGAAACAGAGTGGTGGGTAATGTTGGTAGTCAGCCATTAGGAATCTTCATAAAAAAAAGAAAACAGATGCCAAATATGTACCTGAAAGAGATGGACCTGGGGAAAATGCAAATAGACCTAAGGTCAAAATAGTAAAAAAAGCCAATGAAAAAAAAGATGTAAATGTAGAAAAGGCTAAAGAGCCAAAAGCAAGTTCTTCTTCCCCTAAAGAGGAAAATAAGAAATATAAGAGGGAAGAACCTGCTCTGAATATTCAGGTAGAAGAGAATAATATCATTGTAGAAATTCCTAAAACCTATGATATAAAGTACACTCCAGTGGATATGGGACAGTACTTATCTCAAATGACTATGAAGGTCCTATTCCTAGAGATGATGAGAATAAAAGAACACAAAGATAAAGTTCTTTCAGTAATAAATAATGTATCAACAGTAAAACCTCAGAAAACATAGCATATTGAAAAGAAATTCAACATTAAGGGAAAGGATTCTAAGGGGATGATTTCTGAGATCCCTCAGATTTACTTGAACACAAATACTTCTATAGGGGTTTTTGACCCCTTTTTCTTGACATTGGTAATAAATGGAAAGATGCTTAAAAATTGTATGATAGACTCAGGGGCATCCAATATAGTAATGCCTGCAGAAATTATGAGATCCATGGGTTTGCAAGTAGATACTCCTCATGGGAGGTGTCAAGAAATGGACTCAAGAGAAATCCCTACTATTGGAACTATTGAAGCCCTACCCTACAAATTAGCCATGTGCCCAGATACAGTGTTGACTATGAGTGTACTGGTGGTTCACATACCACCACATTATGGCATGTTGTTGTCCAGAAAATGGAGTGCTTCAATGGGTGGCAGTATTCAGTGTGACTTATCTTATGCCACTTTCAATATAGCTTGAAATAATGTAAAGGTGTCTAGAGAGGGAAGAACACCTCATATGATAGAATTGCATGAGGATAATAATATTAATTACTATGTTGACATTGACATGGAAAATTTAAAAATCAAAAGGAGTACTCACCAATGTGAAAATATTGATCCTTTGGTGAAAGAATTGTCTACACAGAGTGATGGTTTGTAGAAAATGTATTTTGATGGAGCCTATTCAAAAGAAGGATTAGGAGCTGGAGTTCTACTTATATCTCCATCGGGTACCACATTTAAATATTCTTTTTTTCTATCTTTTCAACGTACAAATAATACAACAGAATATGAAGCTTTGTTCCTAGGGCTAGAAATTGCTACTAAACATGGTATAAAATGTTTAAAAGTCTATGGTGACTCAAAGTTAGTAGTAGCCCAGGTAAGGTCCAAATATGTTGTAAAGAATGATAGATTAAAAATGTATAGACATGCTATTTGGGACCAAATAGAATTCTTTGATGCCTTTAATATAAATTGGATAGAAAGGTATAGAAACATTATGGCAGACTTCTTGGCAAATGTGGCTTTGAAAACTGATGATATGACCTTAAATGGGGTATCAATTGTTGAATTTAAAAGAAGACCAGTTGTCCCAGACAGCATTTACAACTGGAAAGTGTTTGAGGGTGACCAAGATATCCTTAGATTTCTTCTTTGCCTTGATCATTATGAAGACCAACGTATATATTTCAATAATATGCTTGAGCTCATTGATGGTAAGGATTATATACTGGGGGATGAGGTTGTCCAACTTGGTTCTAACCAGATTCCTAAGGGATTGGTAGAACTTGAGGCATTTTTTACTGATCAGAATGAGCATACAGTAGGGGTAAGCAATGCCAAAATTGAGGATCTAGAGGAGATAAATATGGGATCATAGACCACTCCTCAAATAGTTTATATTGGAAAAGGATTGGACTCTTATGTTAGATCCAACTTGATAAAATTAATGAGAAAACATAAACATGTATTTTCTTGGTCATATGAAGATCTTAAATATTATAGAGAGGATCTTTTCCAACATGAAATCCCACTCAAAACAAATATGAAACCATTCAGACAAAATCAGAGACCTATTAATCCTTTGTTGGCTCCTAAGATGCAACAGGAGTTGATGAAATTAAAAGATGCTGGAATTATTCAGCCTATCAAACATTCATGTTGGGTGTCAAACCTAGTACCAGTAAGAAAGAAGAATGGTGATATAAGACTGTGTGTAGATTTTAGAAACTTGAATATTGCTTCCCTAAAGGATAACTATTCTCTGCCAAACATGGAGGTAATGTTGCATAAGGTAACTGGTTGCGAGTTTCTATCAATGATGGATGGATTCTCAGGCTACAACCAGGTACTTGTAAAAGAGTCAGAGCAATTCAAGACTGCTTTTACTACTCCATGGGGAACCTATGTCTATGTCAGAATTCCCTTTGGATTAATAAATGTAGGAGAAACTTTCCAGAGAGCTATGGATGTGGCATTTAAGGAATTTATTGATATATTCATGGTTATTTATCAAGATGATTTGAATGCATATTCTAAAAAAGAAGGGGATCACTATGAGCCTCTAGAGAATTTTTTTAACAAGGCTTTAGAATATGGTGTTTCACTAAACCCTAGAAAATGTCATTTTGCAGTCACAAAAGGAAAGTTATTGGGACATATAGTGTCCAAAGATGGAGTTAGGTTATACCCTAAGAAAATAGAGGCTATCCAAAAGTTCATTGCTCCAAAAAATTTAAAAGGAGTTCAATCTTTCTTAGGGAAGATAAATTTTGTCAGAAGATTCATAGCTAATTCTGCAAAAATTGTCAAACCAATTATCAAGTTGCTAAAGAAAGATGCAAAATTTCAATGGAATGAGGAAGCTCAAGTAGCATTTGAGAGAATAAAGAAAGCAGTACAAGAGGCACCTATTTTGAAATCTCCAAATTATAGCAAGCCTTTTTCTTTATTTTCATTTTCATCTTTTTACACTATAGTTGTTGTTCTATTACAAAAGGATGAAGAGGGGTTTGAACATCCAATAGCCTTTTTTATCAAATCTGTTCAAGCTGCAGAGCTAAATTATGAAATGATGGAAAAGAAAGTATATGCCCTGGTAAAAGCTGTAAAATCTTTTAGACCATACTTAGTTTGTGCTAAGGTACTTGCATATGTGACTCATTCAGTAGTGAAATACATTCTTACCCAATTAGAAGTGACTGGTAAGAGATGTAAGTGGATTAACTGAATTCAAGAATTCAACTTAGAAATCCACATTACAAAATTGGTGAGAGGTCAAGGTTTGGAAAAACTCATGACAGAGGAGAACTTGGATCTATTACAAGTAAATAATACAGAGATACATGATCAAACAATCACAAGTATAGAGAAACAGCCATTTTATGCTGATATTGTATATTTCTTAAAGAATGCCAAGTGTCCTAATGCTATGATAGATAATCAAAAGAGAGGTCTCAGATTGCAGGCTCAGAGGTACACCTTAGTAAAAGGAGATTTATATTGGAAAGATAGAAATGGTGTATTATTACTATGTCTAGATCAAAGTCAATCTACGAAAATGTTAAATGAAATGCATGTTGGGGTATGTGGAGGTCATTTTTCTGCCAAAACTACTGCCCATAAAATTCTAAGGGCTAGATATTTTTGGCCCTGCTTATTCAAAGATACCCCTGCATTTGTCAGAATATGTGAGCCATGTCAAAGGTTCACAAATAAGCTAAAAATTTTAGGAGCCCTGTTACTGAACCCTGTGAATGTTGAAGCTCCTTTTGCTATGTGGGGAATTGATTTTATAGGTGATTTTTTTAGAAAAATATAGTGGTGGACACAGTTGGATACTTGTAGCCACATATTATTTTACAAAATGGATTGAAGCTATACCCAAAACAAAGGGAACAAGTAAGGTGGTTACTAAATTTTTAACAAAAAAATATTCTAACCAAGTTTGGTGTGCCTACAAAGTTAGTAATGGATAATGTCATGTGTTTTAGATCATATGAGATAAAAAAAAAATTGTGAGAAGTATGGCTTAATGATGTCATATTCATCCCCATATCATCCTCAAGAAAATGGACAAGCTGAGTCTAGTAACAAAATTATATTAAAGATCTTAAAGAAGACTCTTGAAAAGAACAAGAGAGCATGGCATATGAAACTAAAATTGGCACTATGGGCTAACAGGGTAACAGTCAAGAAAGCAACAGGAAAATCACCATTTGAACTTGTATATGGTATGAAATCAAGGATGCCTATTAATAATTTTTTACCAGTAGACCAATTTATACAAGATGAACAGTTAGAAGTTTCTGACAATATGCAAGACATAATGATGCAATTGGGAGAGTTGGATGAAATTAGAAAGGATAGCCAAAAAGAGAACATAAAATTACAACAAAAAATGAAGTATCTTTTTGACAAAAGGACTAGCAACAAAAAATTCCAACCAAATGACCTAGTACTCCAATGGAATGTGAGAGCAGAAGATAAAGGGAAGCACAAGAAGTTTGAATCATTGTGGCTTGGACCCTTTATTATTTCTTAGAGCTTTGGTAAAGATTCTTATCTTCTGAAGAATATGGATGGAGAATATTTTGAGTTTCCAATGCATGGGCAATTTCTGAAACCTTTTTTCAATTGAAAATCAAATTTTCATGCACAAGTATGTATCATATGTATATAAGTGTGTTCCTTTCTATTGTGTGTTTCTTCTTTACAGTAGGTTAGTCAGTGTTGCCTTCAATTTTTGAAGAGGTCTACAACCAGAGATTTTGTGGTTCTTGTCATAAACTTGCGTTTAGCCATCCTTAGATAGAGCCATTGTCGGTTGTATTTCTAGTTGTTGAGTCTGCCCAGTAAAATTTTTGAAATCCCCCAGTCTTTCCTATGCTTAAGAATAAAAAATATTATCCTAAATAGTCAAAATCCCTCTAAAAATGATGATTTGAGCCATAAACCATGCAATAAATGTTAAAAACCCTAAGCCCTAGGTCATCTCTGTTAGAAATTTTGAAAAAGCCCTAATTCTGTGAAGAATGTTCTATTCTATCATTACTTTTTCAAGAGTTTTGATCACTTAAAACATGTGTTTATTTCATATCATTACCTTTTCTCTCGAAGTCTCTTCATAAAATCATAATATTCCTTACCTTTTAGAGACTTAGCGATTTCTTCTTAGTCGGGTTGTCTCCTTAAGAAAAGAATATGCTTCCAGTTCTTATGAGACTTGGCGAAAACCATCCCATTTAAAGATAATCCAACGGTGATCAGGAGATCTCTAGATGAAATCAGAGTTAGTGAATTTTTATTTCAACTTTGAGTTTTCTTAGTAATCTCCAAAATAAATCCAAGTTATGTATTGAGTTAAGGGTTAAAGTTTCATTGTAGTCGCTTTGTCTCCGAGTAAAATGTGAGTTAAGATAAAAAGACATGAGACCCAGTGACAACCATTGATCTGAAGTCTAATCATACGATGGTCAGGAAGTCTCTAGATTAACCTTACAATTTGAAAAATATCCAGCGACACTGATTTTGCACAGTCACAAAGTCTCCTAAGTTGAACTAAAGTTAAGGCTAAGTATTAATATTTATGTTGTCGCGTAGTCTCCAAAGAAAGTATGAGTTAACTTAAAGATCATGAGATCTAGCGACAACCATTAGATCAAAAGGAAATCTAATGGCTAGCATTAACTCCCTAATGAGGTTTGTAAAATCAAAGGTTATTCAGCCATTAAGAGACAAGAGTAATATTCAGACACGTGTCCAAGTTTGCAACGGTTGTAAGTTATACTATCGCACAGTCTCTAAATAATATCTAGTGACTTAGAGATTGTAGTTGCATTATCTCATGATATATTAGGGTTTTCATTTAGAGTCACAAGAATTGGTGAAGACCATCAAATGTAGATGAAGGAAGATCAACGACAGTCAGGTTGTTTATGGATAAATGATATAAGTGAAAGATTATACTGCGATAAGGAGATAAAGGCATGGTCACCAAGCCTCTGAATAGAAACCAAGGGTTTTAAAAGAGTTAGTAAGGCTTCACTAATTATGTCTCATGAAGAAACCATAGTTAAAGAAAATATTCAGTGATAGAGAGACAACATAGTTGCAAGGTCACTAGAAGGGAACTAGAGTTAAGGTACTAACTTCTCTTCAGCGCCAAGAGGTATAGTTGCTAGCCAATGGGAAATAAGAGGTAAATGCCATGGTGGGGAAATTAGTTGAGCCGTATTCATGACAGCTAATCAGATTTGATTTTAATATTTTGTCAAATATAATAAGGGTTTTCTAAGAATAGACAATCATTCAAATTTGATTTCCTATCACTTTCAATGGCTACGGCTAGAAGGCAAATTAATTTCACAGCATGAGGAATTGAAGCCAGAAGTGACTGAATTTGCAAATGAATGATTTACGCATTGATGATTCTAAGATAAATAGAGGTTTTCATTAATCATTTAATTTCACCAAGAGCTTTATTGTTTTTAGAGAAAATTCTACAAAGTAATCAGTGTATGCAAAAAATAGAGTTACCAAAATTCAAAGAGTGAAACAGGCAAGATTTCAGTCCAGAATCATAAGTGAATTTAAGTACCCATAAGTTTGTTTCAATATTCATAAGTGAGGGTTTATAGGAGACTTTTTTGAATATTGGTAAGAAAAAAGGTGTGAGCAGAATAGAAATAAAAATGAGTTGAGCACTGAGTGTAGCTTCAACCAGTGGGAGAAGTGGTGATGTCGAAGATGATACACAAGGAAAGAGAAATTATCCAGATGAATTCCTCACATTTATGTTAGGTTCAAGCCAGAATATAAAGGTAAATTCCGACACTCTTATAGATTATTTTTCATATATTAGAGATGCCAAAACCCTAGGTTCTTTTGTCTATTCATTATTCAATTACTTTTTTTAATAATAGTGATGAACCTATGCCAATTTTGAATCCATGGACCTGTGGACTAGCCAGGTTAATAGTTCCTGACATCTTTGTAGATGTTTATTTTATTTTAGAATTGGCTAGTAGGTATGATATCCTCACTAAGACCATCAGAAAGGCCGATGGAAATCCCTTAGAAACCCTAGATAGGAACTCATTTATGAAAGCTTTCAATGTGTATTATCCCATGACTACTAAAATAAACTTGAAATGTTTAGAGAATAGGTATACAAGAGAGTCTGGAATTGCAGCCAAATTGATCAAAGAACATCATGTGCCAAGGAAAATGAAGAACTACATAGCACCCATCCTAGGGGCTGCCCCATATTGCTACAAAGGTCTCAACTTCGACTATATGAAGTATATCTCCTATGTATTATGCGGAGTATTGGGAAAGGATGGAGGACCAAATATAATTACCTCAGACATCCTTATGATGGTCCTAGATATCCAGAGCCTTCATACAACTTCCAATTATGATTATATTTAGTATATAATTGATCAAATGCATCAGGGATTCATTGATATCCAGAGCAAGAAGAGTAATCCCAGATTCATGCATTACTCAATTTTAATGCATTTGATCTTATACTATAACTTTCCTATTATGAAATGTCAATGTTTGAGGCCCCAAAGGTTTCATCAGGTCCAAGTCAATCCTATTCAGTTTTGGATAAGAGTGTGGAATTATACTTCCAGAGAGTAGGAGTTTTGTGCCTTTGAGAATTGGATAGTTTATCCAATACTTAAGTGTTTAGGTGTGAATATGACCATACTACTAGTGAAAGTACTGGATCTATTGAGGCCATGCCAGTGTGTAGACAAATGGCCAGGAGATCATAATTGGGGAGACTTCTTCTATGAGAAGAATTATACTTTGATAAGGGTGTATGGTTGCACTCACCCACCCCACATTCTCCCATTCTACGTGTCACCCAAAATTACAGAAATAGAATTTATCAGGAAACTTATTTTGAAAGACATGGAACACTTAGCTCCTCATAGAAAGGGTACATTTACCCCAGGACAATTCAAGATATTTGACTTTACAATTGGCAAGAATGCAATGGATCTGGTGAATGAGTGGATAAGCCACTACAAAATTAATGTTACCCTGTGTAGATTTGTAGACACAGAGGGGTTTATATTGAGTGCTAAGAGTTTCTTGACTCCTATCATTCCCTATAATAAAGATCATGAGCAATGTGAGGAGGAGGACCTCATCAAAAACATGATGGATGATGAGGAAATCAATCAAAGAGAAAATAAATTCAATGAATTAAAAGATTTAGAGAGACAGGTAAAGAGGAAGGGATTCTCTTTTGGAGGTTTCTTTCCATAATTACCTTATTTTAAAAGGCTTGATGCCATGATTGAATCCCACAATCTGCTATGTGAACAATTGGAGGATTTACTTGTGGTTAAAGATAAAAGATAGAAAGAGCACTCCTCATTAGAGTATGAAGAGGATAGTGAAGGAAGGTACTTAGTACCTATCCCCCCACCAATGGATCATCCATTAGTTGAAGGACAACTAGTAGAAGAGGAAGAGGGAGAACAAGGAGAAAATATAATTGACCTAACTCAGGTCCCTGAGGAAGAGGTTACAAATGAGCCCCCACCAAAAAGGAAAAAGGTTGAAACAGGGGAACCATCTCATGGGAAGAAGAAAAAGGATAGAATTTATGCCCTTATCACAGGGGATAGGCCTTATGATCATGAGCTTAGAAAGAAAATAAGGCAAGGTAAAAAGCTACAAAAGGATAATAAAGAGGAGATTGAATTGCCTCTTCTAACTTGCACAGATGAAAGAGTGCTACATCAGCAACAATTTTTAAGTGATGATAATTTCATTAAAACTAAGGAATTCAAAGACTTCCTTATTTGGAATAAACAACATCAGGTTGGTAAAAAGCTATAATTGGTAGGAGGTGACCTAGTAACAAAGGAGGCTTTGGAGGAATTACAAGAATATGATCCAAAATCAGAATAACTAACTCCTGAAGAGGCTAGACAACTGGTAAAATCCAGTGGCATATTATTTGTAGAAGGATGGGATTTGTCCTCGGCCTTCATAATAGACCAAATAAGGAAGAAACGTGATGTTAAATTGTCATGAAAAGTCCAAGTTGGTGAAATTATTAAAGGATTTGGATATACAATCCAAAATCCCAAGCATTGGCGATGTGAAGCTTAGTTCCAAAAGATCAAAAACCATCTGTGCTGGATATACATGAAAAAATGGAAGGGGAATAGATCATTTGGTCTATCCAAAACATAAGAAATTTAGAGATCTCTCAAGTGCTCATACATTTTTCACAATTAAATGAGGCTAAGACTACTCAATTATCTCAGAGATTCAACAAATTGGCTTGTGAAACAAGTGTCATTGTTAAAGACAGAGAGTTGTGTCCTATCAAGATCAACTCACAAGAGAAATTAATAAATGAATTGACACAAAAAATAATGGATATGCCTGAGGTTTCCCCTGCTGAGCCTAAAGAGGTAATGGATGCTAAGATCCAAATAGAGCAAAGAGAGTATGTTGCAGTTGAAATAGAGCAAGCAATCAAGGAGAATAATAGTGTTATTTTGGAAGCATTGAAGCAGGTTTTATAGCATAGAATAAAGGTAATAAAAGATAAAGCTAATGTTGTATATGATGCCTATGGTAAGTTTCTAGGCTTGCAAGCTAAGGTAAACAATTTTGTTGCAATTTTGAGCCCACACTATACAAAATGGTCAGTTAGAACAAGTTTATTTGAAAGATTAGCATCTTTACAACACCTAAGACTAGATTTTCTAGAGATAATAGTCGAAGCAGAAGAGGAAATAGATCAGATAGGATTTACTTTATCATTCTTTAAAGGAAAAGAAAGTCAGATTGAGGCTAGAATGCAAATGTTCAGACCTAATTACAAAATATTTGTGCCATCAATAAGGTCAGAGGACAATCAAATCAAGCCATTAGGGGCATGGATCTCAGAGTTTTACAATGTAATGACTAATAAAGAGGTATATATTTCTAATAAAGGTGAGCTAGATATGGAGAGATACAATAAGATTTGGGATGAAGCCTTTAAGGCTGAAATATATTTAAATAAATTTGTTACAGATGTCAAGAGTATCACTAATGCTAGGTGGGACAAATTAAAGGCAAAACTTGAAAGCATTCAAATCTTTAATTGGCCTACTGATGTAGACATCACAGCATGGGATGTATTGACAAAACCAAGAAAGAACAAATCTACTGACATAGACTTGGACATCTTGGATACAGAGTAGAAGACATCTAGCACCTTCTCTTTGAGCACAGGAAGGTTAGCTAACTCGAAGAACTAGTGTAAGTTAGAATGTATTGGCAGTCACTAGATCTCATTACAAATATCATAAGCTATCCTAAACATATATAGACAAAGTTTCCAGCATCCACAAGAAGACAAAAAGCAAATCAGATTTCATTCTTCATTGTTTTCTATCCACCGCTTGGTGTTTTCTTGTCTTTTGTCTCTTCTATGTTTTAGGGTTAGGTCTTTTAAACCATCCGAAGCTTGTTACATCCTTATCTTAAGGATTACAAGATGGTTTAGGCCTATATATAGAACTCATTGTAACAATTTTAAGTACTAGGATGATAATGGAATAGAATTGCAAGGCATACTACTAAAATTTGTCTAAGCCTCTATACTAATTGTCTATCAGAATGTATTTGAAGCTTTAAGACATTAATACAATATATTTCTATCTCTTTTTATGTATCTTGATTGTCTCTTTTCATTTATGTTATGGTTCTTGTATGTTTATTTGTAAGGCACTTAGACATACTAATCACAAGGTGGTTATGCAGTCATTTATAAGCTCCTTCAAGGAAGGATTAATTATTTTAAGTGACCCCAGAGAACTTAGCATTAGTGTAAGGATTTGATGATAGTTACAGAAATAGAGGATAATATGCAAGGCATTTTATCTTTATTGCAAGTATTTTATTGATCACCTTACTATGGATTCATACCAGATATTGACTCTGTAGCCCATAGGATCAGGCACTTGTTTGTAGTTTTGCATGTTACTATTCAATTCATCCATCATTTAAAGAACAATCATTCAATTATATTACAGTTATAAAAGAACATACATTCACAAACAATTGTACTCACAGAGTATACAATTCAAGTCTATTGATTCCTTTTAGAGAGAATCAAAATAGGTTATCCCTCCTGAAGTTCATAAGGACTGAAAAGGGAAGAAGGATGAGAATACTTATTGCATTACTATTTATTGTTTGCAAAATACTAGTTTGGATCATTAATCTGTATCAGGATATTTATAGTCATTTGCATAGTCATCTACTTATTGATCCATTAAAAGGAATTTCAGCAAGCTAGTAAGAAGATATAATCCACTTTAAAGGTACTGTCAATCAGTAATCATTTATAGGTAATACCTGCCTGAGTCAATGGATCTCAGAAAAGAAGGAGGAGGTAATAGTTTCCCCAGATGTTATCTAATACCCTCATCAATTAGGCATTTCTCTTGCTTGAATTAGTTATTTCAATATTGGGAGTCATAGAGTTAAAACAAGCATTCAAGCATATTGAGGTTCAGCAAGAAAAATCCCTAACAGGTGCCAAATGTCTGTGTGGTAAAATGTGTGATTAGAATCTGCAACCAAACACTTCAATAAACCATTAAATCAAAAGGGGTTAGTATCAAAATGAAGATCAAACATAACCTAAAACCATTGAAACCAGCTTATTTCTTCCTAGTTGAAGTGAGTGTGATTCTCATGAGTTGCGCATCAGACTGGAAATGGAAAATCAGTGACTTGACTACTCCAAAATGGAAGATTCAATGTAAGATAGAGCAATATGCATAAACTTGCATACTTTTCTCTTGAAAGATTTTAAAATAGAATTGCATGAACTATCAAACTAAATGAATAAAAACTATAAGAAATGAAACTACGATGCAATATTAAGCTACCCAATGAGAAGAATAATGCATCTATATTAATCTATGAAAGGAATCTAGAATTCCACTAAGCTAACAAATGAAGCTAAAAATGAAAGTAAACTACTATGCAAGTAAGAACTATGAGTGCACAAATAAGCTCTAGAATTAAAATAGCCTTATAACTCTACTCCAAATCTTCTTCTACTACCATGAGCAAGGGAGCTATCCATTTTATAAGAGATTCCAAGAAATGGGTGGTTGAGATTAAGAGGCAAAAGGAAATGATCAATGGTGGAGATGCAACTTCCCTCTGTTGGCAAGTGATATTTTTGGAGTGTTATGTGACACTTGAGAATTTTCATTTATGGAAACACTTCTGATATAATGATCTCTTGGAGTTAAGAACATTTTTGGAGAGACGACCTTGAAATTGACTAAGTATAGAAATAGAAGTACAAAGTATAATAGTATTGTTTTGGATAGCAAATATTGTATATGATATTTGATGACTTGTGAGCTTAGAGGAAGACACTTTTGGATATGTTTGACCTTCAGTAAAGGTCACTTGTGTTTTAGTGTTGATCGCAGAGAATTAGAGTGTTTTAAAGACATGCGAAGATAATGGAACAATGGAACAGATAAGTTGAACAGTCACGATGATTGAGGGAGTATAAGATAGAATCCAAATGTGCTAAGTTGGATTGTTATTGTGAATTACCTATACTTTGGTAGTATAAGATTGCTAACATTGTATTTACTTTTTGTATAAGTATTTATTCTATTTTATATTGTATTTGAGAGCCAACTAAATGATGTAACACACACACATATATATATGAAGAACATTTTGTAAAGAGAAGTGGTGAAAGAGATGTGAAAGAGATGTTAGAGATGATTAATGGTAGATGTGAGATCTGAGTTTGATAGATATTTTTGAGAACTACAACTAGATATATCTAAGCATTGCAGATGCTTGTTTTGTTCTTTACTGAGAATACTTTGAAACAAAAGTATTGGTTGTAAGAGGTCAGTGTACCCCTAATAGGGTGTTGTATACCTTTATCAGGTTTGATATTCCTTTAACAAGGAAATATACTATGTAATACTCATCTCCTAACAAGGATAGGTCTCCTAACACAGACATTATACTTTAGTGCATACTTGTAGGTACCATCCCCACCGGGTTTTTCCCTTGGCCAAGGTTTCCTCGACAAAAAATAATGGTGTTATGAGTTGTGTATTATTTTCTTTTGTTCTTTTCATTTCATAAATCTTATGGTTTATTTGGACTTGGTTTAAGTTGAATTTAAAGTGTTGTAACTGATTCACCCTTGTTAGAAAAACTGAGAGGGGGGGTGAATCAGTGGCCTCAATAATTAATCCTATAAATCAACCCAAAAATTTATACCACAAATATAAACCTCTAGTTATCTCAGTCCTACAAGATGTATGCCCTTAAATAATCTTATCAAATAACTATTGCTTAGAGCACACTGTTTATCCTTTTTCTTAAGCTTTACTGAATAGCAGTCTAGCCTTTACCGAAATACAATAAATAACTTAGTGTTTACCGATCAATCATGTTTTAGTAATGTATAAAGAAAAACATTAAGTAAATGAACCATATACACATTTTCCACATGGAGTTTTAACGTGGAAACTTTGTTAAGGGAAAAGCCACTTGGGACCGGTAACCCAAAATTTTCACTCTTCTAAAGTGAGCTCAGTGAAGAGCCAACCCTGTTAAAGGTTACAAACACATTGTTAAGTGCAACCTTGTTAGAGGATTTAAATATAATAGTTTGTCACTTGATATCTAGAATTTCACTATGCTATCTTTATGAGAAACTTTTTGATACTCCTTGGGATGTATCTTTATATATAAAGGATAGTTAAATCCCACTCTGTTAAGAGATTTTCTGAATCAATGGTTAAATTGAAATAATATATGATCTGTTCATAAATAAAACTTAATCTTGCAGATGTTTAGATCTATTGTAAGCTCATAATACCTTTCTGATCAATGTTTCCTTTTGTTCCTTTTCTCCACTTCTTTATGCTCTGTGAATGTTATTGCTTCTTTGCTGCTCGGTATCTGCAAAAATCTTTAGCTCTGTTCTTCAGCTTGTTTGATCAGGAATGTATGAAGACTTCTTATCTTCACCAGTATTCTCTTCAGCATCCTCATTTTCATAATGAATTAGCTTGTCTCTCTTATAGACATGATTTCACCATTTCTAAGTCCTTGTCTTTCTTGTTCTTTGACATGATCCGCAAATCTCACCATTCTTGCTTTAAAGCTTGCTTTAGTTTTATCTCGTAGATTTCTCCTTGACAATTGGAATAAAACTAGCTTAAATATCTAGCTTATCTGTATCTTTTACCTGGTCAATGAAAACAATGTAATCAATTAGTTAACTCCATATTTAGCTCCTAGCAGCTAAGTCTTTTTTCATTTCTAAACTTCAGTTCTGATCGGTGTTTAACTCCTTGTTTGCTCGGTCTTGACTTCAGTTGTCCTTGGGCATCTCTATCCATTGGGGTTGTCTATCTATCAGGAAACACTGTGACTTTTAGTTCTGCTTGGGTATCACTTAGGTTCTTCTTGGTAATGCTTTCTTGGGTATCTTTCTTGGGTATCACTGTGACTTCTCAGGGTTCTCTATCCGTTGGTGTGCACTGTCCATCGGCGTTTGTTGTCACTTGGTTTATACTGAACTTGTATGCATTAATGACAACATAACCTTTATCTCTTTGGTTCTTTGAAGTCTTTGACACTATGTATATATAACCAATTAGATTATATCAAGTTGAAATCAATGACAATACAATACATTAACTGATTTAATGTCTTGTATTAACTTTCTGTAGCTCGGTGATCATCAACTTAACATCTTCAATCAGTTATAGTTCATGAATATCTCCCTTTGGCATTGATGGAAACATACTACATAATACTAATACAATATGAAATATATTATTTTTAGTTCATCAATTTCTACCAAACTTATTTTTCTATAACCAATACAAATGTCTGACTCTCAGTAAACTCTTCTAGCTTGGATTTGCTTCTTGCACAGTACCTTTTTTTATTCTTCATTCCCTTCACTAGATAGATGTAGAAACTTTTGATTTTGTCTCTCCCTTTCTGGTAGAATCTCTTCTTCCTTAGATGAATGTTTCTTTGAATCATTCTCTGATGTTTTCTCTCCCTTTGACTGATCCTCTCCTTGACGGATATCTCTTTTTATTTTGACAGCAATAGATATTTCTCATGTGAATATAATCTCTCCCTTAAGTCATCTCATCTCTTTGGATGATCATGATAGATATTTCATATGGATATACTCTCTCCCTTTGACAATAATGTCAAACTATATCCTTCCTCCTTTTTATAATATACTCATTGAATTTCCTCTCTATCAGCAATACAATAACTCAGGTGATCGGTGCAGATAAGTACCTTTTTGTGTACTGATAGATCTTTGCATTATTCTTTGTTTGCATCAACATGAATGATCTTCCTATGGTGTGTAGGCTCATGTAGACTCCTAGTCAGCTTAGTGACCAATAGACAAGGGTCAGACCCCTAGTCTCTTTCTCAGGTACTCAAATGTATCTTTAGGCAATGGCTTTATGAATATGTCTGCTAATTGTTCCTTGGATTGAACATATTCTAGTATCACCTCTTGCTCTTGCACTTTTTCTCTTAAGTAATGATACTTTATAGCAATATGCTTAGTCTTAGCATGCATGATAGGGTTCTTTGATATGTTTATTGCACTAGTATTATCACAATAGATAATCACGGGTTCAATAATTTTCATATTCATACCTTCTATTAATTGCTTGATTCATGCAATGTTAGAGAAATTTGCAGAAGCATCCACATATTCTGCTTCTGCAGTAGATTGTGAGATGCATCCTTGCTTCTTACTTATCCATGTGACAAGTCTCTCACCCATAAAGAATGCTCCTATTGTTGTGCTCTTTCTGTCATCTAAGTTTCCAGCCCAATAGCATCTATATAGACTTGGAGCTCAAATTTGCCTTCTCTTTTATACCATAAGCCATCATCTTTGGTATTCTTTATATATCTCAGAATTCTTTTGACAGCACTCATGTGTGATTCCTTGGGATTAGCAGAGAATCTTGCAATTATTCCAACTACATGTGTTATATCTGTAACACCCCAAAATTGGCATCTTGCAACCCTAACCAATTTTGTTGCATTTGTCACTCTTCTGAATCATCAAAGTCCTATTGTACTAGGCAATTCTGAGTTTTGACTGACTCTACTCAACCTAAGTGTCAAATATAGAAAATCATAAATCTGCATTAATCATACATTATATTTAATTCTTAAATATCAATCAATTAGCTAAACAAACCCTATAATTGAATTAATTTAATTATAAAGTCCTAGCACTTTAATTAAATTAAATTCACCCCTTTTTGCTAAAACACATGAATAGGAATTAAATAATATTTAATTATTAAATAAATATCCTCATTTCCATAATTGAATTTAATTATTCAGATAATTGAAAAAAACATATTTATGAGGTCATACTTTATTTATTTAATTAAATATTCTCTCAAAAATCTTCTCTCTATTCAGAAATAGAAGTTTTGAAATAATTGTGCTTTAAAGAAAAAGAAAACAGTTAAAATCATAAATAAAACAGTTAAAATCAAAGAAAGAAAATAGTTAAAGCAAAGGGAAAACAATTTATTGTTTTCTTTTAAAGAAAGCTTTCTATTTTAAACTGGCTTTTCTATCTGTTTTATTTTAAGAAGGAAACTTTCTATTCTGATCATCTCTGAGTCTACAAAAGAACTCCCATTCCTCATTTCAAAATCCCAGTCTTTTTATGCATTTTTAGAATACTGAATTGTTGCTACATTTTATCATCTCATTTTTAGCTAAAAGCTTTCATTTGCAATAGAATAATTTCAATTTCTTAGAATAATTGCATTGAAATCATGTCTTAGATTAATCTTGCATCTTTCAATTCTTAGAATAATCTTGCATTTACATTGCATGCATGGAGAGAAAAATCCTTCATTCTTAGATCGGTCTATGGTTGTGAGACTCTCGTTCTGAGTGTTAGGGATTTTTCTTGTATGAATCACAATGCTTGAAATGTCTATTTGAATACTGTACCTTCTAATACTGATTCAGAGACAAGAAAAGCCTAATTGCTAAAGACTGGATAAGGTCCTTCTTCATTTTTGAGCTCCACAAATACTCAGGCAGGTTTTACCTCTTAAGATTACTGTTTACACAGTATTTGTTAATGTGGACACTGATTAGCTATGTATCTTTATTGGACCAACTTATGAATTATCTTGCAAATGACCAAGC
>MU224971.1:4001058-4014757 GCA_018584345.1 Thuja plicata | reverse complement strand
TAACGCACCACTAGGGTACTAGAGGAGATTTTGGTTGCCACAACGAATTCACACCTGTCCATTGTGAGACTAATCACAATGGCATTTTTTATATACCGGTTCGGAAGGGCTTGGCTTTAGCCTGTTACCAGTTGGGCAATTCACTCTCACCGGCTCTTTTAAATCACTCGGGAGGTAGCCATGCTAAAGGATTTGTATATATTTCTCTTACACCTAAAATCTGTGAAGGCGAGGGGAGAGGATACGTCCATGTAATTCCTTGGGTTTGCAAAACTAGAAGACACTTCAAGCAGAATAAGCAAATGACAATAATATTTATGGATTTCTGATCATCCCAAAAGGGCGAGAGCATAGTTTCCTGACATTATTGTCATCCCCAAAATATCAAACAAATGTTCATTTTAAGAAGTCTTGCATGTGGGTTCCTATTTTAAGAAATCAAAAACAAGATGCAAGCACAATGTTTTACATTCTATCGATCAAAGGCAACTTGCAAAACCAATTCATGAGTATTTTATGTTTTAGTCTTCTTGGATAACGTTCTACAAACCACTATTAGGTTGTACAAAAAAGATAATCACATGAAAATTAAAGCCAAAGATTAGTCCACATTATCAAAATCAAAAAATCAAAAAACCGATCACATATTCAGAAAGTAGATAGAAAATCATGCACTTTCAAAAAAATTACACTCAAAAATGTTGTCGTATGAGCCCGTACGAGGCTTTGGAAGTTGCAAAATAGAGGATTAGACAGGTACAGTGATGAAAATCTACAATTTTTGATAAATCTATGAATAAAATCTATAAAATAAGAAACACCCAAAAATCTTCAGACAATTCTACCTAAAATCAAAAAAATTTGCACTCAATTTGGACCTAAAATGAGCAAGATATGATCGTTTAAAGTTAGCCTGCAAATTCAAAAAACTCAATGGTGAAGGCTAAAGATTTTTCAAACACTGCTAATATCATCAACCTACGAGTTTAAATTTGATGGTTTCGTGGCTGTCATAGAAGGTCATGGAGAATGATGGTTTGATGGTCGTCAAATTTAACATAGTGAAAAAAATCTATTTTTTTTCTAAATTTTTTTTCAAAAATCTGTCTCAGGTTGTGTGCAAAAAAATCCAAAATCTACCTCTATATCTGTACAATGGGTTGTACAGCCTCCTTGAGAAAAATGTTTTTGCCATAGATTCAACTTTTGACAAGTATAGGCATGTTTACAGTCATTTTCAACTGAAATGATGATCCAGACGCGATGGTGGAGTCAAATTTGGCTCAAAATGAGAGCTTCAAAGACACTAAGAGAATAATAGATAGAAGATAGAAGAAATTTTTGAACTTGCTCCACGCTAAAACAAAGATGAAATGCGTTGTTTTACCTACAAAATCAGAGTACAAACATGATCCCAATATTTTCAAAACTAATTCAAATGTGATGACAGAAATAGATGTTCTGCCCCACGGTGGGTGCCAAAAATGTATGTGGTAAAATTGGCCTTTCTATTCAAGCATACACTTCAACATAGTCCTTGTTCATCAGCCACATACAAAAGTGAATATGATTTATTCATCCTGCATGCATGTATGATTTGACCTGTTGCCTTCTATCTAGATGGGGTTTCGAAATAGCTCTCAGAACGAGAGTCTCACAACCATAGACCGATCTAAGAATGAAGGATTTTTCTCCATGCATGCAATGTAAATGTAAGATTATTCTAAGAATTGAAAGATGCAAGATTAATCTAAGACATGATTTCAATGCAATTATTCTAAGAAATTGAAATTATTCTATTGCAAATGAAAGTTTTTAACTAAAACTGAGATGATAAAATGTAGCAACAATTCAGTATTCTAACAATGCATAAAAAGACTGGGATTTTGAAATGAGGAATGGGAGTTCTTTTATAGACTCGGAGATGATCAGAATAGAAAGTTTCCTTCTTGAAATAAAATAGATAGAAAAGCCAGTTTAAAATAGAAAGTTTTCTTTAAAAGAAAACAATAAATTGTTTTCCCTTTGCTTTAACTATTTTCTTTCTTTGATTTTAACTGTTTTATTTATGATTTTAACTGTTTTGTTTTTCTTTAAAGCACAGTTATTTCAAAACTTCTATTTCTGAACAGAGAGAAGATTTTTGAGAGAATATTTAATTAAATAAATAAAGTATGTTCTCAATTATATGAATAATTAAATTCAATTATTGAAATGAGGATATTTATTTAATAATTAAATATTATTTAATTCATTTTCATGTGTTTTAGCTAAAAGGGGTGAATTTAATTTAATTAAAGTTCTAGGACTTTATAATTAAATTAATTCAATCATAGGATTTGTTTAGCTAATTGATTGATATTTAGGAATTAAATATAATGTATGATTAATGCAGATTTAGGATTTTCTGCATTTGACACTTAGGTTGAGTAGAGTCAGTCAAAACTCAGAATTGCCTAGTACAATAAGACTTTGATGATTCAGAAAAATGACAAATGCAACAAAATTGGTTAGGGTTGCAAGATGCCAATTTTGGGGTGTTACAATATCTGGTCTAGTATGAACAACATACATGGTTTTTCCAATCATAGATCTATATAGGGTATGATTTACCTCGGTTGACTTGTCTTCCTTTTTCATCTTGCATCCGGTTTCCATAGGTGTTCCAACTAGTTTGGAATCTTTCATCTTGAATATCTTCAGCACTTCCTTGATGTATTGGGATTGTATGATATAGATGTGTGCATCCTGTTGAATAATATGTAAACCAAGAAAGAATTTGATCTTCCCAAAAATTGACATCTCAAACTCTTTTCTCATTTCATTAGCAAATTATTTGCACAACATATCATTACCTCCAAATATGCTATCATCAACAAATATTTTAGCAATCAAAATGTTATCGTCAGTATCTTCTTTCAAATACAGATTATTGTTTTTACCTATTCTTACAAATCTAATACTTATGAGATAGGAGTGAATTCTTTCATACCATGCTCTAGGTGCTTGTTTCAATCCATACAAGGATTTGTGTAGTCTACAAACCATGTTTCTCTTGTTAGGATCAGAGAACCCTTATGGTTGTTCAATGTATACCTCTTCTTCTAGTATTCCATTTAGGCATGTAGATTTGACATCCATTTGATATACCTTGAATCCTTTGAATGCAGCATAAGAAAGTATAATTCTAAACCCTTCTAGTCTAGAAATGGGTGCAAAGATTTCTCCATAGTCAATACCTTCTTCTTGTGCATACCCCTTGAATACTAATCTTGCTTTGTTCCTTGTGACTTCTCCATTCTTATTCAGCTTATTTTTGAATTTATTTAGTACCAATGACATTTTTGTCATATGTTCTAGGTACTAATGTTCATGTTCTGTTCTTCTCAATATGTTCTATCTCTTCATTCATAGAACTAACCCATTCTTCATTTTCAAGTGCAGTATTAACATATTTAGGCTCAAAATCACAAATCAAACATCTAGTGTTCAGTGACTTACTTCTTGTTCTCATTCTAGCCTTCTTATCTCCTATGATTTGGTTTTGTGGATGGTTTCTTTTGACATACTTGGAAAGTATCGGTTCAACTCTTTGTTCATCATTCTGATCATCATCTTGACCTTCATTTTGATCTCCATCGCCCGATGCATCATTTTGAGAAATTTCTTGATTTTTGATGTTTGCAACCTGATGCTCGGGTGCATTATTATGTCACTCAAGAGCGATACCCTATTTCTTAGGCAGACTGTCGGGTTCTTCACTGTAGAAAAACCTGTTGTAGTCTTCTGGTTCCTTTCTAATTTCCTCATCATTTTTCTCAGAAAATTCATCTATTTTGACATTTGCACTTTCAATGATCTTGTTACAGGATTTGTTAAGACAATTATAAGCCTTTCTTTTGGTAGAATACCCTAAAAATATTCCTTCTTCACCTTTGGAGTCAAGCTTTCCATTTCTATCATGTTTCAAAATATAACATTGACTTCCAAAAATTCTGAAGTAACTTACATTGGGTGTATGTCCATACCATAGCTCATAAGGTGTCTTATTGGTGTCTTTCTTCAATTGAACTCTATTTAATGTGTAGACAGTAGTACTGGTAGATTCTCTCCAGAATGTTTGAGTGATGCCTTTCTAAATCATCAATGTTCTGGCATAATCAACAATAGATATGTTCCTTTTTTCAGTAATCTCATTTTGTTGTGGTGTTCTTGGTGCAGAAACTTGTCTTTGAATTCCATGCTCATTACAAAAGTTAATGAATTCATCAGAAATAAATTCTCCTCCTCTATCTAATCTTAAGCATTTCAATTCCTTGCCACTTTTTTTTTCTACAATAGCTTTATACCATTTAAACAACTTGAATGCTTTTGATTTCTCTTTTAAGAGCATAACTGTCATCATTCTAGAATAATCATCTACAAATAGAATGAATTATCTATCACCATAGTAGCTCTTAGTTATCATGGGTCCACATAGAAAAGTATGGACTAATTCTAGAATGGCATTAGATGTGTAGGTTTTTCTCTTGAAGCTAGACTTTGTCATTTTACCTTTTTGACAATTCTTGCACATGACATGGTCGGGCTTTGACATGCTCGATAAGCCTCTTACTTTAATTTTATTTTTTATCCTAATCATGTTGTCAAAATTCACATGACATAAACTTTTATGCCACAACCATATGTCTTCATTTCTATTCTTTAAACAAGTGGTGTTAATATCATCAAGATAGAATAGGTTACCTTTTGGTTGTTCACCAGTTCTGATCAACCTTCTTGATTCATTAAAGATTTTTTCCTTTTTGTTCTCAAATGAAACTCAATGACCTATGTTATTCAGCTAAAAAAAACTCAATAGGTTATAGTTAAGTCCTTTCACCCAATATGCATTTTCACATTTGATCAGATTATTCAACATTATGGTTCCTTTACCTTCAACCAGACAAGGTGAGTCATTACCCATTCTTACTGATCCACCATTATAAAACTCAAAAGTTTCAAACTTTTCCTTATCTCCAACCATGTGGTGAGTACAGCCACTATCAATAATCCAGACATCATTTTTACTAACCTTATATATGAGTGCAGTCTCAACATACCTTTCCTCTTCATCTGAATCATCCTTCACAGCAACAAATACCACCTCAATATCTTCATCAGATTTAGTGTCAGTATTCTCAACTTTTTTCTCAGCTAGGTAACAAGATTTATTCCCTTTGTCCTTGTATTCTTGGTTGTTTCTTCTATCAGATTGTTAGTTGCTTTGGCAATCTCTGTCATCACCTCTGTCAAACTTATTTGCATATGATCTGTCATTATTTATGTCTTCTTTTTCTTTTTTTAGGACATCTAGCAACAAAGTGTCAAATCTCTTTACAATTAAAACATACCAATGGTAATTTACCTTTGTATCTACCTTTGCCTCGCTGCAATCTTCTAACCATTAGTGCTTTAATCTCATCAAGCTCTTGGTTATCACTATCACTTTCACTATCATCTCATAGTGTGTTTATGACTTGACTTACTTATTTTCAAAGAAGGTTTTAATGTTGACTCAATAGATGGTAAGACACTATTTTCAAAGTTATTCATCTCAAATGAAATAATTCTACCAACCAAATTTTCTAGAGTGACATTGTTATTTTCTACTACTCTCATTTCTTGTATAGCAGATACTCTAATAGCATAAATAGGCAGTAAGGTTCTTAGGATTTTACTTACCACTATTTCTTCTTCAAGTACACCTCCTAATCCTTGGATAGCATTGACTACCTCTTTGATTTTGCAGTTGTACTCAGTGATATTTTCTCCTTCTTTCATTCTTAGGTCATCAAGATTTCCTCTTAGGCTTTCTAACTTAGCTCTTAGCACATTTGCATCTCCTCCATGTACTAGCTTCAATTGTCCCACATTTGCTTTGCAGTGGTGCATGTTTTAACATCTTCAAATTCAGCATCAGAGAGTGAGGAATCAATTTCTATCATCATAGAATTATGTTCATGTTTTTCTCTCAATTGATCAAGTGTGTGAGGTCCAATAAGAAACACATATTCAATATCAAAGTATTGAGTAACATCATTTCCAATACCTAATAGGTGGATTCTTATCATGCTTTGCCATGATGCAAAGTTGTCTTTGTTCAACTTATGCACATCCCTTTTTCTCATCTTGTGATCTTTTTCTTGAGTCTTTAAACTCCCTTTCTAAGCACACAAGCTCTGATACCAATTGTTAGAATAACTGAGAGGGGGGTGAATCAGTGGCCTCAATAATTAATCCTATAAATCAACCCAAAACTTTATACCACAAATATAAACCTCTAGTTATCTTCATTCCTATAAATGTATGCCCTTAAATAATCTTATCAAATAGCTACTGCTCGGAGTACACTATTTATCCTTTTTCTTAAGCTTTACCGAATAGCAGTCTAGCCTTTACCAAAATAGAGTAAATAACTTAGCGGTTATCGATCAATCTTGTTTTGGTAATGTGTAAAGCAAAATATTAAATCAATGAACCATATACACATTTGACACATGGATTTTTAACATGGAAACCCTGTTAAGGGAAAAACCACTTGGGACCGATAACCCAAAATTTTCACTCTTCTGAAGTGTGCTCGATGAAGAGCCAACCATATTAAAGGTTACAAACACACTGTTAAGTCCAACCTTGTTACAGGATTTAAATATTATAGTTTGTCACTTGATATCTGGCATTTCACTATGCTATCTTCATGAGAAACTTTTTGATACTCCTTGGGATGTATCTCACTATATAAAGGATAGTTAAATCCCACTCTATTAAGAGATTTTATGAATCAGTGGTTAAACTAAAACAATATATGATCTATTCATTAATACAACTTAATCTTGTAGATGTTCAGATCTATTGTAAGCTCATAATACCATTATGATCAATTTTTTCTTTTGTTCCTTTGCTCCACTTGTTTCTTCTTGTTGAATGTTATTGCTTCTATGTTGCTCGGTGTCCGCAGAAATCTTTAGCTCTATTCTTCAGCTTGTTTGATCAGGACTATATGAAGACTTCTTATCTTCACCAGTATTCTCTTTAGCATCCTCTTTTTCATAATGAATTAGCTTTTCTCTCTTATAGACATGATTTCACCATTTCTAATTACTTTTCTTTCTTGTTCTTTGACGTGATCCACAAATCTTGCCATTCTTGCTTTAAATCTTGCTTTAGTTTTATCTCGTAGATTTCTCCTTGACAACTGGAATAAAACTAGCTTAAATCTCTAGCTTATCTATAGCTTTTAACTAGTTGATGAAAATAATGTAATCAATCAATTAACTCCATATTTAGCTCTTGTCAGCTAAGTCTTTTGTAATTTCTGAACTTCAGTTTTGATCGGCGTTTAACTCCTTGTTTTCTTGGTCTTGACTTTAGTTGTCCTCGAGCATCTCTTTCTGTCGGGGTTGTCTATCCATCAAGAAACACTATGACTTTTAGTTCTTCTCAGGTATCACTTAGGTTTTGCTTGGTATTAATTTCTCAGGTATCACTATGACTCTTCTCAGGGTTCTCTATCCATCGATGTGCATTGTCCGTCAATGTTTTTTGTCACTTGGTATATACTAAACTTTTTATGCTTTACTAACAACATAACCTTTATCTTGTTGGTTCTTTGAAGTCTTTGGCACTATGTGTATATAACCAATTAGATTATATCAAGTTGACATCAATGAAAATATAATACATTAACTGATTTAATGTCTTGCATTAACTTTCTACAGCTTGGTGATCATCAACTTAACATCTTCAAACATTCAATCAGTTATAGTTCATCAACCCCCCCTCTTAGTATTACTCAATCCTAACAATTGGTATCAGAGCTATTGGCCCTTGGAGAGAAATCTTGATAGCTTAAGGGAGATCAAGATGGATTTTGAAATCTTGGAAGAAAACTTTGAAGCAGCACTTGAAGACCTTGACAAAGAAAAAGTAGAGAATGGTGACTTAAGATTCAAATTGGGAAGAGCTGAGGCATTCATTAAGAAACTAAAAGATCAGATTGAACTTTCCAGAAGTCAGAGACAGGATCTTATGGTTCAGATAAAAGAGGATTCATGCAATGATAATTTAGATCAAATAAAACAACTTGAACAAGAGAATGATACTTTAAAGCTTAATCATGAAATGATGAATAAAGAGATTTGACAAGAAAAGGATGCTAAAAAAAACTGAAGAATCTTTGAAGGATGCTAATATTTTGATGGGACAAATGAAGACTAAACTTGATCACTACAAGAACAAGTATCTAAAATTAGAGAAATATAATCAAATCATAAAAGGTGAACTTGTTGAGACAAAGAAACATATTTAGAGACTTCACATGAGTAGTGACTTGATTGATGAACAAAGAGAAAGATAGAAACCTAAAGGAGACATGAATAGTGTTGGCTTCAATGAAGTTGAATGTTCCAAGAATCAAGAAGAAAAATCTGATGCAAAGATTGATGGGTAAAAACCTACTCTTGAAGAACCTAAAGAATAGATCAAACCTTTTAGAGGTAGATGTTTTGGATGCAACAAGGTTGGACACATGAAGAAATATTGCAGAGGTAAAGCCCCTTTCAAATATTTTTCTGGTTATTGCTTTAATTGTCACGCATATGGGCACAAGAAAGAAGAATGCATGAAAGTTTATCAATATAGATATAGACAAGTTAACATTAGGAAAGAGTCAGCGGATAAAACCATGTGTTACAAATGTAATAACCTTGGGCACATCACAAGGTATTGTAAGTTACAGGTAAATTAGAACATATCACCTCCTACATGCTACAAATGTAACAATCTAGGACATATAGTGAAGTTTTATAGGTACAATAGAGTAGACAATAGAATACTACCACCTCCTATGGATACTAAGAAGAATGACAGTGATATTGGTAAGAGTCTTGCAGATTACAGAAGTGAATTTAACAGTTGTTTCAAGAAAGAAGAAGATAAAAATAGTGGTAAGGTATGGAAATTCAAAGAGTCTAATGAGGTATTGGTTCAGGGAGAGATAGTAGATGCTACTTAATCTTCACTTGATGCTAAAAAAGTTGAATCAACCTAAATGGTGGAACATGGCCTTAGGGGGGAACATTGGATGAAGACACCAGATTATATCCAGCCCCTGATTCTAAGGAGTAAGCTCATGTGATCTTGGTTATAGCGTATGCAGGTATTATGGAACCTATATCTATGATCGTAACATCTGAATATTCATATGTTGGAATTATATTGGAATGATGTGCTGAGAAGGGAGGGGTGAATCAGTACCTCTAAAACTTTTCTTGGTTAGCCCATTAATCCTTAATCATCAGTTTGTAAATTATCTTATCTAACTGTTCATCTTTCTTTATGTATATGCAATCATATCATAAGTTCTTTTAGTATGTAACCATAACATAAACATTCATGAAAATAGATAACACATAACACAAGATATGATATCACAGAAAACTCCTATTAGGAAGTAAAAGTTACGGTGGGGATTGTTACCCACAAGACTTCACTATCTGTTGATAAGAAGGGGTCGGTTAAGGCTTACAATTGGTCACTTCTAATGACCTACCCTATTAGGAGTATTATAGTGGAGACCTATTAAGATCTACTTCGTTTGAAGCTTTAGCAACACTATTAAGTGTGCACTCTGTTAAGAGATTTGTAAAGAACTGTTAAGTCCACCTTCTACAAAAGGATTTTAGATGTGATGCACTTGTTAGAGTGCAAATACATAATTCTTTGATCTGATGATGTATGCAATCTTTAATTGCTTATAATAGATCCTATTAAGCTTCATACATATAAGTAATCATCCTTCCATGATTGAATAATACATTTATCTACTCGTCGGTAGCCTCTATGTGTTCTTGACAACTGATGTGATCTATTTCTAAACTTTGCATGAATTCTACCTTCTACTCCTTAGATGCTCTTTGTGGCTATCAACAATAATGAATTCATCATTCAAAATTGAGTTGAACATCTATTTCTACTAGTTATTAGCTCAATTATTGATTCACGCATCGCAAGTTAACTCTAGATCCAAGGTTTACAGCTTGACCTTGATCTTTAGTTAGATATATTTTAGATCCGTTAGGATGCTTTAAAACATTTACATAAAGCTTGCTTGACCCTTGAGTTATGATTTAAAACAAATTAAAACTCTATAAATAGAATTACATTTCTTTATCTGACATGTAAAACTCAGATCCACTATTTGCAGATTCTTTAACTGACTGTCAGTTCTGACGGTCAATTTTCTTGGTCGCCGGTGTTCCTTTCTTGAACTGGTCATCGAGTATGCCTTTTCTGTTTTGTCAGTTTTGTTCTCAAAACTGTGTTGTCGGTAATGCTTGTGGTTGCCAGTGATGCTTGTCAATTCCATACTTAGCATTTTTCTTGTGACCTTTGTGTTCTGTCGGGTATGCTCATTGTTCACCGATAATACTTGTAGTCTACCGGTAATGCTTGTTCCTCCAGTGATCTCTGTAGTCTGTCGGTGATCAATGTTTTTCACTAAGTGTACTAATGGAAAAATTAATGTCATCAATCTCCCCCTTTGACATTAGTATCAAAAACATGATATGTGCAACATACTGAGTGTATTAGTATGTACACCTGTGTATACTCCTTCCTTAGTCATTTGAATGACTCCCCTTTTGTATATGCCAATATGTGTAATTATTTATACATATCCTTATGTACTTTTCTTTTCCTCCCTTTTTTTTGATATATATTGTACATAACTATATACATTTCCTTTCCTCCTTTTTTGATTCTAAAGGCAACGGTACTTACAGCTTGTCAAAAAGGTGGGAATGTGAGGACTTGATCTCCTCCATCATCTTTTCCCATTTCTCTTTCAGCATTTCAAGAGCCATGTGCTCCAGTGAAATCCTTACATGTATATCATAGATGATGTCTACTACAGACATATTGGGGGTTGCTATAAGATTTCTTACATCAAAAATATGCTGCTGTAAAATAGTAAGATTAGGCAGAATGTGTGCCTGCAGTTCGGTAATCTCACCTCTAAGTTGAGTTTCAGCATCCCATATTTCTTTCCTTAGCCTATTCACCTCTATGACTGTTTCATGATGTGCCTTTATACTGTCAGCATGTGAGGTTAGGCTTTGTGCACTGGTTGTGACATTTGAATATATCTCTACTAGTTTGTCACTATTTTCTTTTGAAAATTTCGCAAGTGTGCACATCTTTTGAACTAAGGTGATTGCTTCAGCAATCATTGGCTCTAATTCATCAGTGAGTTCAGAGAACTTTACCTTGTTCAATGCCACTTCTTGGCTAATTTTATCAATTAACTTGTACTGATATTTCTTTTCTTCTTGTTCTTCCATAGCCTGCTCTGCATCTATACTTTGCTCTATAATGGCATCGGTAAGAACGGCAATTTGTTCCTTTACTGTAGCATTTTCTTCAAGTTTAACTTCAGAAACAAGTTTTTGGAGAATATCTTTTTCTTTGTCTAGTGTCATTGTTTCCCTATGTTCTTGTATCATTTTCTTTTAAATGGCTTTCCTCTGACATAGCACTCCAAACTCTTGAAGTTTGTCACTGTCCAAAGTGGTGATGTCCCAGTTTGGAACTTTAATTATTTCATCCAGTGTGATAGCCAAAATGTCTTTCTTTACTATTTTCTTCTTCTTCTTCTTTGGCTGGGTGGTAGATTGATGTACTACCATTTGTAAAGCATGAGATTGGCTTGATTTTGTAGGTGAGGGTTAGGAAGATGAGGTGTCCTTGTGTATATGTTCTTAGTCCACCGGCTGGTTTGGTGAAGACGTCTCCTCATTTTCCTTGGGTGTATCAACAGATATGTTTTCTTTGAGTTTTGTCCCTTCATCCTTCTTGACTCCTTCACTTTTCTCTTTTTCCTCAACCTCTCTCAATGTATCATCAGTTTTTTCATCTGCCTCTTTGTTTTGATCTTTTGATACATCTTGTTGATCATTGGTTGCATCCTTCATTTCTGTATCTATATCCTTGGGAGTGTTGGATGCAACTTTGTTTTCTTGAGTACCCATATCCTTGGGTATATCATCATCTTTCTTAGATGATTTATCCTGACTAGACTGAATATCAATAGCATCTATTAATATATTCATGTTTGTCAGTGTATTGACTATTGCATTTTCAACATCTATATCATGTCCATCAGTATTGCCCTTTGCAGCATTAATGTCTTCATATTTTTGAATATTTATTGCCAGGTCTTATCCTATAATTGTATTGACAATTTTGTCTAACCACGATTCATCATTTATATCAACATCTAAATACCTTTTATTGACAATTCTTCTTTGGTAACTTCTTCATCTTCTAAGTTGATGTGGATGGGGCTTGCTGGTTCTTGATCATTTTCACCATCCTTTGGCCAGTCTTCATCTATAATGTCAGTCTATTTTTGGCCTATTATTTGTACCTCTTCACTGTCTAACTTAACTATTGAGTTATCCATTTTAGTGACTTTATCCTTCTCATGACTGCTCTCCTCATCAGGGTTGAGTATCTCACTCCATATCTTATGTGTATCTTGTTCAAGCTCTATAAGCTTCTCTTTAAGAAATTTATAAGCTCTCAAATTGGGTGAGAAGCTTTTTGCATATTTCTCCATGACTTCATTGATTTCTTTTCTCGTTGATTTAGGAGACATAAGAGAGACTAGCACTCTTTCTCTTATCCTCTTCTCCTCATGAAGTGCAAAAGTGAATCTAGAAGAAATTCTATCTAATAGTTCTTGTGGTACATCTTGGGTAGTGAAATGTAGTGGGACATAGTAGTGTTTGCACATCTTAGAAATAAGTGCATCTTCAATCTTATTATGTTCTACAGTATCCCATCTTAACCATTTCCTAATCTTAGGATGTGCAACAGATGTAGCTTCAGAAATTTTCTTACATATTTCATCAATGTCCTGAGTGGGTGATGTAACCCTTGCTGTCACCTTTGCTTGTTTCATAGTATCAGGTTCATCCATAGCTAAATCCTCTAAATCCTCATCAGTCTGAACATATTTCCTTTTTTTGGTAGGTGCCCTAGCTAGTTGTTTTTCTTTTTGTGTGTCCAGTTTCCTCTTATACACTTTCCCTTTTACCATGGGAGAAGGAATTGCATCTTTTGTTCTTTGACTTCTTGTTCTAGACTTCTTTGGTGGAGGAGGACGTGGTGAATCAGACTTCTCTTCCTCTGATTCTTGTTGCTCTATTGTATCACCGATGGGAAGCTGATCCTTGGTGATTTCCTTCTTACCCTATTATTCCTCCTCACCTTCTTCTTCTTTTTCTCCTTCAAAAGATATTTTCAGACTCTTTACCATTCTTTTTGACTATTTTACAGCCTTCTTGACAACAAGATTTGTCTTAATCTTTTGTTTGGCCTCTTCATAGGAACCAAATCTTAGTTGTTTGTTGTCTATTGGTTCATTCAATAGTTCCTTAATGCACTCATTGGCTAATCCTATTTTGATTTCATAATCCAATTTTGAAAGCCATGATTTTCTTGGAACTATTGCTTGTATGTATGTGAAACCAGTATCTACCATGAAACATATTTCTTCACGGTGTTCCTCTATCAGTTTCTCAGGAATCCTAGTTCTTGCTTGAAGCATTTCCTTTATGGTTTTGAAATACTCATGCATAACATTGTCAAAATCTGT
>MU224971.1:3985611-3997284 GCA_018584345.1 Thuja plicata | reverse complement strand
TTACAACTTGACCTTGATCTTTAGTTAGATATGTTTTAGATCCATTAGGATGCTTTAAAACATTTACATAAAGCTTTCTTGACCCTTAAGTTATGATTTAAAACAAATTAAAACTCTATAAATAGAATTGTGTTGCTTTATCTGACATGTAAAACTCAGATCCACTATTTACGGGTTCTTTAACTGACGGTCAGTTTTCTTGGTTGTCGGTGTTCCTTTCTTGAACTGGTCGTCGGGTATGACTTTTCTATTCTGCTGGTTTTTTTCTCAAAATTTAGTCTCCGGTAATGCTTGTGGTCGCCGGTGATGCTTGTCAATTCCATACTTAGCATTTTTCTTGTGACCTTTGTGTTCTGTCGGGTATGCTCATTGTTCGTTGGTAATACTTATAGTCTGCCGATAATGCTTGTTCCACCGGTGATCTCTGTAGTCTATTGGTGATTAATGTTTTTCACTAAGTGTACTGATGGAAAAATTAATGTCATTATCATATTTCATGATTGTGAGATTTGTGATTGACTGGACATTGTGTGAAGATAAGTTTATTGGGTAAAGTGCATTTTCCCACTTAGCGATGAATAAAAGACATATAATTTACTTATTTCTTCACCATTTGAAGAGTAGTGACCAAGGAGAAAATATTTTAGAGAGTATCAAACTACCAAGCAGCCACACTGCATGATTGATCAAAGCAGAATTTTGAAATTCAGCGTGTTTAAGATATTTAGACTATCTACTCAAGTAGAAGTTATGGATGCACCATTGATTTATGATGTTATGGATAGAGCTATATATAAATTCAAGAAACATCCCTTTAATTCTTGTGAGGATGACCCTAAAGGAGATTTTTCCCAAACACCATACAACATCCTGCACATAGAAGATATTAGGTCATACATACATTGCAAATATGAGACATTGGGAGACATGGATATTTTCAAAGAAATTAAGGACATGATTGGACTAGATGGTAAAATGAAGGATGAGTTCAAACACCTAGATAACCTAAGCATTATGAAAATGACAGACATGTATGAATTCAGTGAAGAAGAGTGGTTTAAAATAATACTTAGCAGAGTTCATGACCAATTCATTTGGAGAACTAATTCATTTGGATAGGGGAGAAACCTGTAAAGATTTTTAGTCAATTGATTCATGACTTAACTAGGCTAGACAACACTAGATTTATCCCTATAGAAGAAAAGAATACAAAGAAACAATTTGAAACCCTAACACATTCTAAATGGGACAGGCAAGCAATGATAGTGAATGACATTTTCCTACAGGATGTAAGACTAATTGAAATGATACTTGGTTATAAGATTTATTACAGTAGTAGACCCAATTCAGTCTCAGTAGGAGTTATTATGATGACTTATAGGATGGTAAAGGAAAACACAACATTCAATCTATGCAATGTTTTTAGAAAATGTGAAGATAATGAAGAAGGATAAATCTAAGGCTTTTAGATTTGGCTCACTTCTATTTCACATGTATATCCATATTGAACATAATTTCCCTAGAATACACCCTAGAGCATGGAAAGATCGCATACCCACTAGTTTTTAGATATCAAAGAGTTACAGAAGATAAAACAACACATGGGTAGATGGAGAATCATTTGGTATGATCAAAATTCTATAGAGAGAAATGAAGGCAAGGGAAAGAATTCCTGAAGAGTTGGTTGAGAGATACAAAGATACAATATTTTTCATGATTGAAACCAATTGTGTGTGTTTTGAGGAAGTTGTACCAAGGAAGAAATGGTGTTACCCTATGGGCTATGAAGTTAGTTCATAATTTTTGGTTATGCAAGTAGAACATGTTTTGGCATCTGAAGTTGATTCATCTGAGGATATATGGGGCACATATGAAGAGAAATCAGCTAAAGTTAGATAAGAATAGTCTAGAGGTATAAGGAAGAGAAAGATAAAAAAAATGGTTGATGAAATGGAAGCCAAGGCTGAAATAAATAAAGAGGAAATGAAAGATGTGAGGAAGAAGATAACAGAAAGATCTTCTGTGTTGGCAAGCACTGCTAATACAACCCTTCCACCTCTATAAGTTGTATAGGTAGTTAGTCCACTTTCTACTGTGATAGATGTAACTACACCCTCATGACCATAGAAGACATTGTAGGAAGAGATAGCAAAGCTTGTACCTCAGAGAAACACAAGGTCCACTAAACTAGACTCACCTCCTAAGAAATAGAGGACAGAAGGAGAAGAGAAGAAATTTGAAAAAGAGACCACCAATGTAAGACAACTATGGAAGTCGGATATGAAGATGATAGAGAAAAGAGTTATTGACCAAGGGAAGCTTGTTTCATTAGCTAAATACTATGACAGGTATGAGGCATCTAACAAACTACTGATTGAAGACATGGTGATTAATCATTTACTTGTTTTCAAGAAGAACCTATTAGAGATAGAGGGAAGTATACCTGAGGAATTGTATGGTAAACTAGATATTAGAAAACAACTTTCACATATAGAAGATGAGGTGATTAGGATTCAAGCTATTTAGGATATGTTACGAGTAGTTTCTATATGAGAGAGAGATGAACTCAAACCTTTGTTGATAATTAAAGCAAGATTAGTGAAATGGGAAAAAAATATGATGAAGTCATAGAGGATACTCAAAAGGCAATAGATCAGATACTTATGAGAAATATTACTAAGAAAACTTCACCCCCTAAACCTACTATGCCTACACCTATAGGAATTGGAGACAACTCTAAGTCATTTGAGGCAAATGTTGAGAGAAGCAAAGTGAGCACTGACAAGAAACCCAATTTCTTTGTTTCTAGTGTGCATGTGACCCTTGACACTTCACTTGATGAAAAAGACCCATTTGAAGGAAACATTAATAATATAGTGGTATATGAAGAGGAATATAAGCAAGAGGAAGAGAAGAAAGAAGAATAAAAAAAGAGAGAAGAGATAGATACAGTGAAATGAGAAGAGGCAAGAGTTGAAGTAAAGCATAAAATTGACACATCCACTATTCTATTGTTGGAAAGTAAGGATAAGTCTGTAAGAACAGATGTTGATAGTATGGATAAGGATGAATTGATGAGACTATCCTTCATCGCAGTCACAAAGGCAAAAGAAAGATCTTGTGAGAAAGGAGACAAAAAGGCTAAGGTAATTACTAGAGTAGTTGACACTGTGAATAAACTACTTCCAATACCTTTTTTTTTTCAAGGAAAAGATGATGCAAAGAATCTGAATATGGCACTAGATGATTTTGATAGTCACTATGAGTCCTTAGAGAATATCGCTAAAGAGAATGAAAACAAAATTTGTCTAGAGAAGAAGTTGAAGGAAGTATGGCATTCTATTTCATGGGACTTGGGCATTCTGACATCATCTACATCAAAGGCCAAAAGTTGTGTCACACATGGAAGGATGTTATATAGCTATTGTATGAACCCTATTAGACACATTCATAATATTGAAGACATTATGTGAAGGACAGGGATACTCTAGATAGCATTCTGGATAGTTGTGAGACCTCCTCACAATCTATATTGGAGATGGACAGAGAGGTATCAAAGATTTTTTATAAGTTGAATGTATTGGATATAGAAAAAAGGAGAGTAATGACAAGATTTGGTTTGCTGAAGAGCCTAATCACTCCCAAGCTATCAATTCTTGAAGTTCATCTATCTGATATGGAGAAGACTACAAATTCATTGAAAAATTCTATGCTCACAGAGTTAAAAGCAGCAAAGACTTCATCCTATGCATTGAATAGACTAATATGTGTTAGTCAGTTGTTGATAGAGTCATGGAATGCAGAAGTGAAGATCTTGGAAGAATCCTTTCAAGATGTTCTTAAACTGGTGAGCAAGCACTGAATTCTACATTTTTTTTAAAATTTTGGGTACACCTTTGTCATCATTTTCAAAGGGGGAGAAAAGAAGAAAAGAAGAGAAAAAGGGAACAATTAGTTGGGACACTTAGTCATTTTTTGCTAAGTGTTTCCATCAATGCCAAAGGGAGATATTTTTGGTAAGTGATGTTTTTTGGAGTATTATCTGACACTTGAGGGTTGTCATTTATGGCAGCACATCTAATATAATGATCACTTGGAGTTAAGTACAGTTTTGGAGAGACAATCTTAAAATTGACTAAGTATAGAAATAGAAGTACAGAGTATAACAGTATGGTATTGGACAGCGAAGATTGTATATGATATTTGATGACTTGCAAGCTTAGAGGAAGACACTTTGGGATACGTATGACCTTCAGTTAAAGTCTCTTGTGTTTTGGTATTGATCGCAGAGAGTTAGAGTGTTTTGAAGACATGTGAAGATAGTGGAACAATAAAACAGAGCTGTTGAACAGTCGCGATGATTGAGGCAGTATAAGATAGAATCCAAACGTGCTAAGTTGGATTGTTATTGTGAATTACCTATACTTTGGTAGTACAATATCGCTGACATTGTATTTAATTTTTTTATAATTATTTATTCTATTTTGTATTGTATTTTAGATCTGACTAAATGATGTAACATATATATATATATATGAAGAACATTTTGTAAAGTGAAGTGGTGATAGAGATGTGAAAGAGATGTTAGAGATGATTGATGGAAGATACAATATCTAAGGTTGATAGATATTGTTGAGAACTACAACTAGAACTATCTAAGCATTGTAGATGCTTGTTTTTTCATTACTTAGAATACTTTGTAAATAAGTATTGGTTGTAAGATTTGTAAGCTCATTGTACCCCTAACAGGGTGTTGTATACCTTTAACAGGGTTTATATTCCTTTAACAAGGAAATATACTATGTAATACTTAACTCCTAATAGAGCTAGGTCTCCTAACAAGGACATTATACTTTAGTGCATGCTTGTGGGTACCATCCCCACCGGGGTTTTCCCTTGGCCAAGGTTTCCTCAACAAAAAATAATGGTATTATGAGTTGTGTGTTATTTGCTTATGTTCTTTTCATTTTAGCAATCTTATGGTTTATTTGTAATTGGTTTAATTTTTATTTAAAGTGTTGTAATACTGATTCCCCCCCCCCCCGCTCTCAGTATTACTCAATACTAACACCCTCAATCCATGTGAGCTAAGTATAATGCATTTGATTGGTCAAATTTTGTGGAGAATAAGACAAATTGGTATTTTCCCTTTTCTTTTTTTTTTAAGTGCACACCCATTTGTGAATGGGTTCACTTTTTGTTTTAAAAGGGACTTAGGAATTTTTTATCTATCCCAATGTTTTATGCAATTTTAAGATTTAGGATTGGGTGATTGATTATTTGATTCAACAAGTTAGGATTAGGATTATGCAAGAAAATTTGATTAAGTACTCTTATAATTAGAGTCTAGCAATAATGTCTTAGATTTTAGAATATGTTAAGAGTTATTAATCAGAAATAGGGGCTATAGGTTTGCTAGACCAATTTTAGGTGATTACAATAACTACCTAATATGCCTCTTCCTGAAGATCTAGGGAGGAACCACCCTTTCATGGCTCTATAAAATCCCTTATGACGCACTTTCCAAATTTGTGAAACTATCTGAGAAGTTTGTATTCCAGTACGCCCACAATATCAAGAATGAACTATCTCTCCTAGACTTGTGTAACTCCAAATAGAAGGGTGGGGAAAGCTTGGTAGATTATCTTCAGAGATGGAAGGTGTGTATGTATAATTCATACCTTCATGAAATAAAGGTGTTATCTATCAATTCTATAGAAACAATAATACAATTTAATCTAAGAATTGACAAATAAAGCATTTAACATCTCATGGATCTCTAACTAAGATTTTCTAATAGAGCTCTTAGCCTTAATCTCTACTAGTGACAATCCTAGAATGAGAAATTGGTAAAGATAATGCCTAACTATCTCTCAATTCTCTCAATTTGCTATGATATTTGATTCAAATGCTCTCAAAATGATCTCCATTATGCTAAATTGTTATGATATGCTCTCAATTGCTCTCAATTTTCTATGAAATGCCTATAATAAGGATGTTTTGCATTCAAATTTTCTAGGATCCCTTATGCTCTCAAAATGGCTTCTATTTATAGGATTTTCCCAAGTGTAGGGGGTAGATTTAATCGATCATTATCAAGCCTTGGTTGAGTGAGAGGCTTTGAGATGGTTTCAAATGAGGGGACAATTTAAATGGTTGTCTCAAAGGTTTGGACAAAGGGAAAAATTTGAGTGATTGAGATTTAAAGTTCAAAATGAGTGATTGAGATTGCAAATTAGGAGTGATCCATGTACTTTGTGTTCTCAATTCTCATTGGTTTCTCAAATTTATGTTGAAGGATATTAGGATTAATTAAATTTAATCAATTAATTAAATTAGCCATGTAGGGGAATAGGTTCAATTTGATTTTTGATTTAAACTATACAATTAATTTATTAAAATAAATTATATAGTTTGATTAATCCCTTTTAGGATTATATTTGATCATTTGATGTCATTATTTATTTGATCCTTTGATTTAAATTATTTTGTCCAATTTAATTGATAAATGTCCATTTGAAATTAATTTGATCCATTTTGGTGAAATATAGAGCATTTGGCTGAGATTTGCATATTTGCTTGATAATAGAACACCTGCCCAATTTTAGTGTCTACAAATGCCCCTCTTTGAATTGATGTGTGAAGCGCATTGATTAAAAGAAATTGCATGTCATGATCACTGATTCGATGATTGATTGATACAAAACTCATTTCATAACCTGATTTGATGATTGATTTGAAATCCCTAATCTGATTGATTGATTTGAAATCCTGGTTTGATTGATAAAAACCTTATTCGAACCTGATTTGAAACTCTGATTTGATAAAATGCAGAATGCCCCACTGATAATGTTTGAAATTGCAATGCCCCAGATTTGATGCAGATCCTGAATTGATACTATGATAATTCCCCCTCAGAAATGAAATAGATTGGTCTCTAGATGGAAAAGATGATAAAATTGATAGAAAATAGATCCAATATGTTTTCATTTCTGAAAAACATTAATGATTATCCTGGAAACAACACATGCCCCAGTATGAAGAAAGTGAAGATTAGGTCAAATTAGGTAAAATTGCATCAAAATCCCTCCAAAAATAGGTTAATTAGCTTAAATAGGATGTCAACCCCATTTTTACTATTCATTTTCACTTTTTATCCTTGAGATTTTGCTCTAATCTTGCTGAGACTGATAGTGATGGTGGTCCCTATTCAAAAGCATCAGTTCGAACGATCACACCAATATTAGAGACCCCCTGAGTATGGACCTCTAGTAAGTGGTTTTAACCTTCTTAGTGCATTTATTGCTTCATTTTGATAGCATTTATTGCATTTTAACATGTTTTGTAGGATAGTCTAGGTAAAATGATGCGTAGCATAGGTTAAATGATGCATAGGAAGGTTAAATTTTGCCTCCACATTGAGAAATGACACCTATGCATATAAAAATGCCACATAAGATTAGGGTAAAATTTTTCATTTGCGCAATAAACTGCTGCGTATAAAACCCTGGGTTTTAAATGTTGCTTATTAGGTTTAAAATATTGCGTAGGAAGTTGAAATGTCACAGACACTGTAAAGTGATTCCTCTGATGTATCAAATCATTCCTATCATCATTTAAATTATGCTTAGCATGAAATGACGCGTACACTATGCCAAGTGACCCTGCTTTGAAAATTGGATGATAAACCTGATTTAGGAAGCACAAACTACTTTCTGATTGATCGTCTGGATGACTGGATTGATTTCCAAGATAGATAAATGTGTTTTAGTAATGTGCTCAAATGTTTAGGATATTAGGATGATCATAAAAATGGATGTTTGATTTGTCAATCTGATAGGATAGAAAACTGATTGAAAGGATAACTGATCATATTGGTCCATTCTCAAGATCTAGAGTTAGGAACAATAAGTTGATGCACTCAAAAAGAGAAAAGGATTGATTGAATTGGTTGGATTGACTTAGAATGATCCACTTCTATAATGATACTAATATAAGTCCCTTGATTTGTAAAACAGGCACATTTCTATAAGTTGTATGTACAAAATCTAGCATCTTAGATCCTTGACTTATCTGATGAGTTGATGGATCCAGAGTTACACATTATAGAGCAGTACAGGTTGAGTTTCCTTCTTGAGCTTCCTTAGTTCTAGCTGAACCGGGGTTTACTAACACTTGTGGTAGAGCATTGGCACTCTGACCACAATACTTTCCATCTTCCACTCGGCAAGATGATGATCACTCCTGAGGATGTCTATAGATTGCTTCACATCCTTACTCGAGGAGAGCTGGTTTACTATGATCAAGTTTACAATGGCAGTGTATGATGACACGTCTTTTCTGATGACACAATCGATGATGATAAAATCACATGGGCATAGTTTGCTTCTTTTCCTACTTTTCTAGTAGTATTAGGTATCGTGATAGGAGTTTTATTGCTTACTGATAGACAAGGTCGTGGTTTCTCAGTTGGCTAGGGTTGGATTTTAGAGGATTTGATTACACATCCTTGATAATTTGATTGGTGTTCCTGTGTTTTGGCATAGCTTTATCATGATTTTCACGAGGTTGTATATAGAGCTAGTGCACCTTTATCATCTGATGCTATATTATTATAGTTATGGACCTGGGAGCACATACCTACTATGAGACCAATAGAAGCTCATGTTTGATGTCAAGGATGGATGTATGTCTTTTTGTATGATGGTATGGTTGTCTAGCATAATCTTGGAAAACTTGAGTATTGGTGTCATACTATTGATGACAACGATCAGGTCTTCTAGAGACCTTACCTTGGATGTGAGGGATGGTAGGAGGATGATGATGAGCTTCCCTATATGTTTTCCTCTCGGTGGATGATTGGTTGATCGTCGCTCATGATAGAGAGATTCTTCTTTGGGTGAGTATTGAGACAATATAGTCAAGTTCAGGATATGCCACAGGGTATGGCATTATATGCAAGGGTATAGGCCAAGCGGTCCATGTGGGGAGTGTAGGTTGATTATCAATTTTCATGCACTAAGATTGATAGATTAGGATTCATCTGGTGGGATATGTTGGATCATGTTGCTAATGTCAGGATTTCTGCAAAGTATAGAGAGTGGTTTTCTTGCCACAAATTCACTAGATTTATAGATCCTACAGAGCCCATTCCTGATATGGATGATACATCAAATGATGATGGCAGAGATGGCGGTGGTAGAGGTGGTGGTCTAATATAGCGAGCTCCTAAAGCACCAAGAGCTCCTAGGATTTGTAGAGCTATAGGAAGGGGAGGGGTAGGACCTTGGATGTGGGGTGTGTTGGAATTATATTGAGATGATGTACTGAGAGGGGAGGGGTGAATCAGTACCTCTAAAAAATTTCTTGGTTAGCCCATTAACCCTTAATCATTAGTTTGTAAATTATCTTATCTAACTATTCATCTTTCTTTATGTATATGCAATCATATCATAAGTTCTTTAAGCTTGTAACCATAACAAAAATATTCATGAAAATAGATAACACATAACACAAGATATGATATCACAAAAAACTCCTGTTATGAAGTAAAAATTGTGGTGGGGATTGTTACCCACAAGACTTCACTATCTGCAGATAAGAAGGGGTCGATTAAGGCTTACAATTGGTCACTTTTGATGACCTACCCTATTAGGCATATTACAGTGGAGACATGTTAAGATCTACTTTGTTTGAAGCTTTAGTAACACTGTTAAGTGTGCACTCTGTTAAGAGATTTGTAAAGAACTGCTAAGTCCACCTTCTACAAAAGGTTTTTAGATGTGATGCACTTGTTAGAATGTAACTACATAAGTCTTTGATCTAATGATGTATGCAATCTTTAATTTCTGATAACAGATCCTATTAAGCTTCATACATATAAGTAATCATCCTTCCATGATTGAATAATACCTGTATCTACTCGTCGGTAGCCTCTGTGTGTTCTTGGTAACTAATGTGATCTGTTTCTGAACTTTGCATGAATTATGCCTTCTGCTCCTTAGATGCTCTTTGTGGCTATCAACAACAATGAATTCATAACTCACAATTGAGTTTGAACATCTACTTATACTAAATTAGGCTCAATTCTTGATTCATGCATTGCAAGTTAACTCTAGATCCAAGGTTTACAACTTGACCTTGATCTTTAGTTAGATATGTTTTAGATCCATTATGATGCATTAAAACATTTACATAAAGCTTGCTTGACCCTTAAGTTATGATTTAAAACAAATAAAAACTTTATAAATAGAATTACATTGCTTTATCCGTCGTGTAAAAATCAGATCCACAATTTTTGGGTTCTCTAACTAACTGTCAGTTCTAACGGTCAATTTTCTTGGTCGTCGGTGTTCCTTTCTTGAACTTGTCATTGGGTATGCCTTTTCTATTCCTGTCAGGTTTGTTCTAAAAACTGTCACCGGTGATGCTTGTAGTCACCGTTTATGCTTGTTGATTCTATACTTAGCATTTTTCATGACCTCTGTGTTCTGTCGGGTATGCTCGTTGTTCGTCGGTAATGCTTGAAGTTTGTCGGTGATCTCTGTCAATGTTTTTCACTAAGTGTACTAATGGAAAAATAATGTCATCAATCTCCCCCTTTGACATTAGTATCAAAAACATGATATGTGCAACATACTGAGTGTATTAGTATGTACACCTGTGTATACTCCTTCCTTAGTCATTTGAATGACTCCCCTTATATATATGCTAGTAAGTATAAGTATATATACATATCCTTATGTATTGTTCTTTTCCTCTTTTTTTGATATATATATTGTACATAACTATATACATTTCCTTTCCTCCTTTTTTTATTCTAAAGGCAAAGGTACTTATAGCTTTTCAAAAAGGTGGGAATGTGAGGACTTGATGTCCTCCATCATCTTTTCCCATTTTTCTTTCAACATTTCTAGAGCCATGTGCTCTAGTGAAATCCTTACATGTATGTCATAGATGTTGTCTACTATAGACATCTCGGGGGTTGCTATCAGATTTCTAGCATCAGAAATATGTTGTTGTAAAATAGTGAGATTGGGTAGAATATGTGCCTATAGTTCAGTGATCTCACCTCTGAGTTGTGTTTTAGCATCCCATATTTCTTTCCTTAGCCTATTTTCCTCTATGACCATGTCATGATGTTCCTTTATACTATCAGCATGAGAGGTTAGGCTTTGTGCACTTGTTGTGACATTTGAATCTATCTCTGCTAGTTTGTCACTATTTTCTTGTGAGAATTTCTCAAGTGTGCACATCTTTTGAACTAAGGTGATTTCTTCAGCAATCATTGGCTCTAATTCATCAGTGAGTTCAAAGAGATTTACCTTGTTCAATTCCACTTCTTGGATGATTTTTTTAATTAAGTTGTATTGGTACTTCTTTTTTTCTTGTTCTTCCATCGCTTGCTCTGCATCTATGCCTTGCTTTGTGATGGCGTCGGTAAGAACAGCAATTTGTTCCTTTACTATAGCATTTTCTTCAAGTTTAACTTCAGGAACAAGTTTTTGGAGTATATATTTTGCTTTTTCAAGTGCCAATGTTTTTTCATGCTCTTGTATCATTTTCTTTTGTATGGATTTTCTTTGACATAGCACTCCAAACTCTTGAAGTTTGTCACTGTCCAAAGTGGTAATATCCCAGTTTGGAACTTCAATTATTTCATCTAGTGTGACA
>MU224971.1:3958301-3985561 GCA_018584345.1 Thuja plicata | reverse complement strand
TTGAAGTTTGTCACTGTCCAAAGTGGTAATATCCCAGTTTGGAACTTCAATTATTTCATCTAGTGTGACAGCCAAGATGTCTTTCTTTACTATTTTCTTCTTCTTCTTCTTTGGATGGTTGGAAGATTGATGTACCACCATCTGCAAAGTGTTAGATTGGGTTTAATTGGTGGGTGAGTGTCGAGAAGATGAGGCATCCTTTTGTATCTATTCTTTGTCCACTGGCTGGTTTGGTGAAGATGTCTCCTCATGTGCCTTGGGTGTATCAATAGATGAATATTATTTCAATTTTATACCTTCATTTTTCTTGAATCCCTCACTCTTATCTTGTTCTTCACCCTTTCTCAATGTATCATCAGTTTTGTCATCTGCCCCTTTGTTTTGATCTTTTGATACATCTTGTTGATTATCGGTTGCATCTTTCATTTTTGTATCTGTATCCTTGGGTATGTTTGATGCAACTTTGTTTTCATCTGTACCCATGTCCTTGGGTATATAATCATCTTTCTAAGATGATTTATCCTGACTTGACTATATATCAATAGCATCTATTAATATATTCATGTTTGTCAGTGTATTGACTATTGCAGTGTCAATAGCTATGTCTTGTCCGTCGGTATTACCCTTTGTAGCATTGATGTCTTCATATTTTTGAACCTCTGCTACAGGATCTTTTCCTGTAATGGTATTGACAATGTTGTCTAACCATGAACCATCATTTATATCAACATCTAAGTTACCTTTTATTGACAGTTCTTCTTTGGTAACTTCTTCATCCTCCAAGTTTATGTGGATGGGGCTTGTTGGTACTTGATCATCTTTACCATCTTTTGACCAGTTCTCATCTATAATATCAGTCTATTTTTGTCCTGTGATCTGTACCTCTTCACTCTCTAACTCAACTATTGAGTTATTTGTTTTGTTGATAGGTTTCGTTTCAGGACTGCACTCCTCATCAAGGTTGAGTATCTCACTCCATATTTTATGAGTGTCATATTCTAGCTCTATAAATTTCTCTTTAAGAAATTTATAAGCTCTCAATTTGGGTGAGAATATTTTTTGCATATTTATCCATGAATTCATTGATTTCTTCTTTTGTTTATTTAGGAGGTAAAAGAGAGACCAGTACTCTTTCTCTTATCCTGTTTTCCTCATGGAGTGCAAAAGTGAATCTAGAAGATATTCTATCTAATAGTTCTTGTGGAACATCACGTGTAGTGAATTGCAATGGAACATAATAATGTTTGCACAATTTAGCAATAAGTGCATCTTCAATCTCATTATGTTCTACAATGTCCCATCTTAACCATTTTCTTATCTTAGGATGACCAACAGATGCAGCTTCAGCAATATACTTACATATTTCATCAATGTCTTCAATTGGTGATGAAACCTTTGTTGTCTCCTTTTCTTGTCTTATAGTGTCAGGTTCATCCATAGCTGAATCTTCTAAGTCCTCATTAGTCTAAACATATTTCCTCCTCTTGGTAGGTGCCCTAGCTAGTTGTTTTTTCTTTTGAGGTGCAGGTTTCCTCTTATACACCATCCCTTTTACCATGGGAGATGGAATTGCATCCTATGTTGTTTGACTTCTTGTTCTAGACTTCTTAAGTGGAGGTGGAGGTGGTGAATTAGACTTCTCTTCCTTTGATTCATTTGGCTCTTGTATCACCGATGGGAAGCTGATCCTCAGTGTGTTCATCCTTACTCTGTTGTTCCTCTTCACCTTCATTTTCTTCTTCTCCTTCAAAAGATATTTTCAAATTCTTTTTCAGATTCTTCACCATTCTTTTTTCCTATTTTACAGCCTTCTTTACAACAAGATTTGTCTTAATCTTTAGTTTGGCCTCTTCATAAGTACCAAATCTTAATTGCTTGTTGTTAGTGGGTTCATTTAACAATGTCTGAATGCATTCATTTGCTAATCCTTTTTTGATTTTGGAATCCAACTTTGAAAGCCATGATTTCCTTGGAACTACAGCTTATATGTAAGTGAAATCTGTATCCACCATGAAACATATCTCTTCTCAGTGTTCCTCTATCAGACTCTCGGGAATTCTAGTTCTTGCTTGTAGCATTTCCTTAATGGTTTTGAAATATTCATGCATTACATTGTCAAAATCTGTACCAAGTGATTCTATGAATTCACTTATCTGAATGGTAATGGGTCTACTTGTGTCCCATGCAACTTTTCCTATGGAAGGAAAGTATTCTTCAAAATAAAATAATATACACATTATGAGGGAAACAAACTTACAAGTGTTTTTCCGTGAAGACCTTATTATGCACATGTTCTCCTCAAATTGATGTAATAGGATCTCTGCCAGATCCATCTTCTTCCCCTATTTTATAATCTTATATGTTGTGCTCATGGAAATACTAAATATGTTGTTCATTATGCTTGCTTGGAAAATCTTGTATCCAACAAAACATGCTCTGAACTTTAGTTCTACGTCGGTAATGGTGTTGACCTTTAGTGCTCTTTTGTCAGATTTAGCACCGGTCAGTTTTTCAACTTCTGCCAGAGATGGGTGCTTGTGAGCCTATGGTTTGTCAATTGTAGGATAACCAGTAATTGCATGTATAACATCCTTTGTTATATCCTTTGGCTTGTTTAGCCATAGAGTGTTGTCATGAACTCTCCTAAGAACAATCTTTATCCATTCCATTTTGAAAACCTTGGGAAAATGCAGTACATTTGTGAGTCCCTTTACTTCCAAGTGTTTATGCTCTTCTTTGAGCTTTCCAGCATCATCACATAGTGCCCTATAGGAATTATCAAGATCTAGATCTCCTATCTCCAAGATCTTACAATGAATGTAGGACCTTACGTCCTCTACAGTAAAACCCTAGGTGGGATTCAGGAGAATGCTTTGGAATCATCAGGTTGAAAAGCTATCTCAGGTTGTAGCTTGTATTTGGGTTCACACACGCTCCTCTATTGACAAGCTTGAAGGGTTTCTTCTTATCTTCTTTAATTTTCTCTACCCTAGAAGTCGATGCCATCTTGTTTGCAATTTAGGGCTTTTCGTAAATCAAAATAGTGCTATTGGTGAGTGTATCAACTTACTGATTCTCTGTGAGTGCCTGTGAATGTGAATGCTTTATGTCAAGTTAACTTCTTCTAGGTCACTTTCCAATTTTCTCTCAAATCACTCTGGTCTACTCTGCTCTGCTTGAAAATCGCGGGTGTGAAAATTATTTTACCCGTCAGGCTTTTATACCTTTTTGTGCCCTAAGTTGTCATTAATGCTTACCAACTCATTGATTTATGAAGACTGCTTTTGTTGATAAAACATTCTTAACATCTCCAGTGTCTGTGCAGAATGTCGGGGTAGCTAGCAGTTTTGGAGACTTCATCGATGATTATCGGTGAGGTTGTGAAGACAACTTTTGTTGATTCAATGTTCACCGATATCTGTCAGTTTACACTTAGCTTGTGTAATGACCAATACATTCTGGTAAGTATTGCTAACTTTTCTGTGTGTGTTCACCGATGCAGATTATGCCCAACAACCGATGGTTTCTTTTCAATAGTTTAGCAAGTAACAATATATTGCATCTTTATTCATGCCTATATTACAATATGAACTATGTATAATGGAACTGATGCATAGTAAAACTTGTCATAATGCAGTTCCATACTTACTTCTGCAATCTAGTTAGATGTAGTGATGTCACCGGATCCAGTGGATGGGGTTTCACCATTAGCATTGCTTGTTCCAGCACCTTCAGTGTTTGTGGCTTTTACCCACATCTTGTTTCTCATTCTTTTGATGTCATCAATGGTATTTCCATTGGGATGTGTATTTGTGTCTATCAGTTGGTCTTTGCAATCTTTTATTACATCTCCAACCTTATGACAATGTAAACATGTCATACCTAGATTGGTCCAACCTCGTGACCTTCTAGTCCACTTTCTCATACAGTTGGAAGCAATATGACCATACCTTCCACATGCTGTGCAATTTACCCATGTGTTATAGTCCCAAACATATGAGTTACCTTCTCTTATTGGTTTGTAGCTTTTATCAGTTTCCTTTGGAGTCCATGCCTTGTTGTTCTTTTTCCAGCATTCCTTATGTGTATGCCCATTCATCTTGCATGTAGGACAATATTTGTCCATATAGGTTTTTCTCTTTGGATTTGTCACTTTGGATCTGCACTCATGTGCCTTGTGTCCTTTTTTTTGACATTTATAACAATTACCAATAAAGATAGATTGTGCTTGAGAAATACCTTTTATTTTTCTTCTACAGATGTTTGAGGTGTGGCCTGGTTTTCCACAGTGATTGCATGAGAGCTTCTTGGATTTTGGGGTTGTGAAAGCATTGCTCTGATCTAGTTGATTAGAGGATTCACCATTCTCATTGTACCCTAATCCTATGTAGTTTTTGACTCTCCTTTGTCCATCAATAAAATTATCCATCCTTTTGTTGCTATCCTCAGCCTTTTTTATCAATTCATTGTGTTGATTTTGGACTTTGATTTCATTCTTCAATTTTTCATTCTCTTCTCTTAGCTCACCAAGGATCTGTATTCTTTCAATGAGTTCTATATTTAATCTATTTTATTCTTGACTCATATGAATAATCTGGTTGGTGACCTCATGATGATGCTTAGTGAGTCTTAGAATCTCTGATTCTTTCTCTTGTAGTTTCTCTATAATTTTCCTCCTATCATTAATGGCAAGTGTTCTTTCATTTTCAACTTTTCTTGCATCATTCATTACATCAATCATTTTTACCATTTGATTCTCTTGACCAATTTACAGCATCTTGATTCAATCTGTCAGATGTAGATTGATCTCTTGTATACTTGTAATTTCTTCACCTGATGTTTCTAAAGCTTTGCTCATTGATGATTATGTTGTTTCAAAGTAATCTATTATTTCCAATTCTTTGTAGTCTGTCTCATTCAGCCTTGTTGCCATTATCTTTCTTTCATCAAGAATTTTTCTCAACTTTATTTTCGCCTCCTTATACTGCTCATAGTTTATTTGCATTTGTAGCTGCTCATTCTCAAAAGTTGTATCCAGTCTGAACTTGTCCATTGGTCTGATCTTTTCTCTCAAGTCTTTAATCTTTTACAGAGAGAGACTTAGCTCTAATACCAATTGTTGGAATTATATTGAGATGATGTACTGAGAGGGGAGGGGTGAATCAGTACCTCTAAAACTTTTCTTGGTTAGCCCATTAACCCTTAATCATCAGTTTGTAAATTATCTTACCTAACTATTCATCTTTCTTTATGTATATGCAATCATATCATAAGTTCTTTAAGCTTGTAACCATAACAAAAACATTCATGAAAATAGATAACACATAACACAAGATATGATATCACAGGAAACTCATGTTAGGAAGTAAAAACTACAGTGGGGATTGTTACCCACAAGACTTCACTATCTGCAGATAAGAAAGGGTCGGTTAAGGATTACAATTGGTCACTTTGAATGACCTACCCTGTTAGGAGTATTACAGTGGATACCTATTAAGATCTACTTCATTTGAAGCTTTAGCAACATTGTTAAGTGTGCACTCTGTTAAGAGATTTGTAAAGAACTGCTAAGTCCACCTTCTACAAAAGGATTTTAGATGTGATGCACTTGTTAGAATGTAACTACATAAGTCTTTGATCTGATGATGTATGCAATCTTTAATTTCTGATAACATATCCTATTAAGCTTCATACATATAAGTAATCATCCTTCCATTTGAATAATACCTTTATCTTCTCATCGATAGCCTCTGTGTGTTCTTGATAACTGATGTGATCTATTTCTGAACTTTGCATGAATTTTGCCTTCTGCTCCTTAGATGTTCTTCATGGCTATCAACAACAATTAATTCATAACTCACAATTGAGTTTGAACACCTATTTATACTAAATTAGGCTCAATTATTGATTCATGCAACGCAAGTTAACTCTAGATCCAAGGTTTACAACTTAACCTTGATCTTTAGTTAGATATGTTTTAGATCTATTAGGATGCATTAAAACATTTACATAAAGCTTTCTTGACCCTCAAGTTATGATTTAAAACAAATAAAAACTCTATAAATAGAATTACATTTCTTTATCGGTCGTGTAAAAATCAGATCCATAATTTGCGGGTTCTCTAACTAACTATCGGTTCTAACAGTCAGTTTTCTTGGTCGTCGGTGTTCCTTTCTTGAACTTGTCATCGAGTATGCCTTTTCTATTTCTATCGGGTTTGTTCTAAAAACTATGTCTCTAGTGATGCTTGTAGTCATTGGTGATGCTTGTTGATTCTATACTTAGCATTTTTCATGACCTCTATGTTCTGTCAGGTATGCTCGCTGTTCGCCGGTAATTCTTGAAGTCTATCGGTGATCTCTGTCAATGTTTTTCACTAAGTGTACTAATGGAAAAATAATGTTATCAGGGTGGTCATGTCATGGCTATGTGTGGTGGTTTTGGTCAGCCAAGATAGAGATAGGGACATGGACATGGACAGTTTCATCCCAGACTAGCTGCTGGATGGGGACATCAAAGACAACAATAGAGAGATGGTAGGAAGGCACATATAGATGTTGTCAGATAGGTTCTAGGAGCACAGGCTCCTCCATAGGTACAGGTGTAGGCATAGCAGGTTCCTCTTTTATAGGGACATAATCTAGCACAGCAAGTGCCTCCTCAAATTCCAGTGATACCAGAGGTTGGATTACAGGTACCCCAGGCACCACAAGTTAGATTATAGGAACCACAGGTTCCTCAGGCGGTAGTTGCCTTGATACACAATGTGAGGACCTTATAGGAGGGGATGACATCAGTGGCTGGTCAGATCGATCAGGTGGCTACCATGATGTAGCAATTTATGGTGATGATGGCACAAATGCCTAGCGTAGCTAGCACCAGCCAAGTACCACCGACTACATAGGATAGATCAGGTGACATAGATCCTAATGGGATAGGTGATGGATCAGGTGTAGGTACAGGTGATTGATCAGGTGCCCCTACATGGTCTTGAGACAAATTGATATAGATCCACTGGATATGTATTGATGTATCATATTTATTGATTTTGATCAGGACTTTGATGATGTATCATTTTTTTGATGATATTGTATCTTGATATACAAATGTAATAGATCTTTTGATGGACATTTATGTGATGATCTTCTTTGATTCCCAAGATGTGTTTATGAAGTTGATGTGAGATTTATTTTATATGAATATCTATAGGATGTCTATGATGCATGTACTTTTATTATGCTATGGATGCAGTTTATCTTATATCTGACAGAGATAGATGGATGCAAATGATTTTATGCAACTACTTTTATGCTTCTCTGATTGTAATGATGAATGCAATGATTAATAAATGAATACAACTAGCTTTTTGGATTTTAATTTATGAATGTAAATTGTATATGAAATGCACTCTTAAAGATGGATGGAAAATGATTAATGATTAATGCTTCTTTTCTTTTGATTTTCTGATATAATAGATAATGACTAATGATTAATGCTATGAATGAATGCAAAATATAATCTCACATCATTGATTTGAAACAAGGATAATTGATAATTGAACCCCAAAAATTGATTAACCCCCTTTGAACTTGGAAAAATCCTCTAAATATATGCAATTAATCTAACATGATAATGCAATGCAATGCAACTAATTGTCACTAGCTTTTTGTGAAACAACTGCAAAAGAGATATATTATCATCATTGAGCATTTTGGAACTAGGAGCAAGTAAAATCATCACTGACCACGTAATGATAATATGAATATCACTTTCATCACTTTGGTAACCCCTTGGGAAACTAGTACAACCCTCACTAGTTGAATAAACAAATATGGGAGTATGAATACTAGTTTCATCGGATTCAATATTGCAAGTGGATTTTGGTATTAAGATATGGAAGATATAAATAGAAAAGGTATCTTTTTTTGTAAACAAACAAAGGTTGATCCTCCTTCCTATATGAATGTCCTCGATGATTCTTTGATGACCATGTCTTTAGATGAATTCACACAAGTTGGTGAATCTTCCTCAAAACACTCACTCAAAGTCAAGAAAAATATCATGTCTTCATCATCGCCAATCTAGTCGAAACATCATTGATTAGCTAAAAAGACATGAAAAAATGCAATGACTATCATTAGAAAAATCTTCAAGTGTTTTTCTTTGTATCAAGATTTGCAAAGCATTCCAAACATTTTGATCATTTAGGTTTTGTCAATTTTTAATCTTGATAAAATAAGTCAATGAAGTTCAAGGATCAAGTTGCAAGGTCAAATGATTGGGTTTGAACAATGATATCCATCAAAGGTTCAACAATAGCTCTCCTCTGAAGTTCTAAAAATGTGTTTCTGATATGTGATCAAAATGTAGCACTTCTGAATCCATTTGTACCAAAAACCAATGTTTTTTCCCCCAAGTGATTAATGTAACCATGTGAAACATGGGCAGATGAAACCTAGTATGCAACAATGTAGCTGAGAGACTTTATTATGACTATGCACAAATGAAAAATGCAATGAAGGATATGTACAAATGATATGATGAAAAGGCAATTTATACAAATGCAACTAGGAAAGACCTAATGGATCAAAAAGTGCCTATTTGTCAGGTTTTCACCTTTTGGGTTTATTGCTCTTTTTTCTCTTTTTTGCTTTTTTTTACTACCAAGGCGCCTATTGCTAGGTTTTCACCAAGGCACTTTTTCTCTTTTTTCAAATTTTTTCTTTTTTTATTTTTTCTTTTTTGATATCATCAAGGCGCTTATTTGCTAGGTTTTCACAAAGACAACCATTTTTTTATTTTTGAATGTTTTTGCTTTCTTCATGCTCAATTTTCTCCTTTTTCTAATTTTTTGCTTTTCCATTGTTTTTTACTTTTGATTTTTCTCATGTTTTTGGATTTTGAATTTTCTCGTGTTTTTGGATTTTGAATTTTCTCATGTACAAAGATTAGATGTTGAAATTATTGGATACACACTCATCTGATACTCTTTCCTCCTATACTCTTTCATCTGATCAAGTATGAAACCTCTTTAGACGGATGTTGTTAATAGGCTTTTGTAATTCATCAGCCTCGCAATTAGCTAACTTGTAAGTTCCCATTCCAAAAGAGGAAGTAATGAAAGCCAATTTGCTTCCCATGTTCCCTTCTTTTCCCTATCTACCTAGTTTTTAGGGTTTTCTCATAGCACTAAGTCTCCCACTTGAAATATTCTCAATTTGATATGCTTGTTGTAGTTTCTTGAGATTCTATTCTGATAAACCTTCAAATGTTCATAGGCTTGTGTTTGGTGTTCCTCCAACAATTCCAATTTTTGAAGTTAGGTGACCCTATAATCCTCATTATTGATTAATCCTTGTAAAGAGACTCTTAAGGATGGGATTTCAACCTCCAAAGGTAAAATAGCTTCTGTCCCATAGAATAAGGAAAATGGTGTAGCTCCAGTAGGTGTTTGGATACTATTCCTATATGCCCACAATGTCAGGTTTATCTACACATGCCAATCTCTTCCTGATTTATCAACCGATCTCTTCAAGATTTTGAGAATATTTTTGTTTGTGGCTTCAGCTTTCCCATTACCTTGAGGATAGTAAATGGAGGAAAAATGGTGCGTGATATGAAAAGTTTCACAAAGTTCATCCACATCTTTGTTCTTAAATTATTTTCTGTTATCTGTGATGATGGCATGAGGTATACCATATTTGCAAATTATGTGATTAAGGATAAACATTGAAATCTGTTTTCCCATGGCAGTTGTCAAATGTATGGCCTCTACCCATTTGGTAAAATATTTTGTTGTTGTAATGATATATTTATGACCATTGGAAGAAGGTGCCTAGATCATTCCAATAAGATCAAAACCTCATTGGTAAAACAGCCATGGTGTGATAAAAGGATGCAATTCTTGTGCAGGTGCATGGATCATGTCTCCATGGTATTGGCATTTTGCACACACTTTGACAAAGTGGCAAGCATCTTTTTCTAAGGTTTTCCAGAAGTACCCCATGCAAAGGATTTTCTTATCTAAATTCAACCCACTTAAATGTGAACCACAAATCCCCTCGTGACCATCTTTTAAAGCTAATCATGATTCCTCATCCTCCAAACACCTAAGAAGTGTTCCGTCAAGACCCTTGCAATACAATGTATCTGATAGGATGGTATAAAGAGTGGCTAGTCTTATAAAATTTTGTTTTTGGGCATAGGTTTTCTCAATAGGTAAAACTTTCTCTTTAAGATAGGAATAAATTGGTCCATACCAAGGTGAGTCATGTCCATCAATAAGGGAAACAATTTGGGTGTTAGGTAAATCAAAAGCTGGTTTTACCAACTCTTCCACCAAGAATTCATACCTCACATTCTGATCAGACATTTGGAGTAATGAAGCCAACGTAGCCATAGCATCTGCAGCTCTATTCTTGTCTCTTCAAATTTTGTCAAATGTGATTAAGGAAAATTATTTCTTCTAGTCATCTACCATTCTCTTATATGGCATCAATTTTTCATCTTTAGTTTGGTATTCATCATTGATTTTATCGATGACTAATTGAGAGTCCCCATAAACTTGTAGTTTTGTAACATTCCATTCTAAAGCCATTTTGATGCCTATGACTAAAGCTTCATATTTTTCAATTTTGTTTTTACATGGAAACAAAATTTTATAAGATTTTGGAATGGTGTACCCTTGAGGTGTGATCAATAAAATTCCTACCCCTAAACCATTTTGAGTATACGATCCATCGAAATATAACTTCCATGCCTTGGCTTCCACATTGACTATTTTTGCATCAGTAAATTCAACTTGGATGGGATGAGTAGACTCTAATGGATTTTCATCCAATTGATCAGCAATAACTTGGCCCTTGATAGATTTATAGTCCACATATTTAATGTCAAATTTACTAAGCACCATTACCCATTTAGCAATCCTTCCAGTTATGGTTTTTTTTCTAAGAAAGTATTTTAAAGGATCAATCTTTGCAATCAACTTCACTTTGTGCATCAACATGTAATGTATTAGTTTTTGTGAGGCAAAAACCACTGCTAGGCAAGCTCTTTCCATGAAGTTATAGTTTAATTCATATTTGATCAAATTTATACTCAAATAGTAAATAGCTCTTTCCTTTCCTTCCTCATCCTCTTGTGCCAATAAGACCCCTAAAGATCTTTTTGTTGCTGAAATATATAGTAATAATGGTTTTCCTTTGATAGGAGGCATCAAGATAGGTGGGTTTACCAAGTATGTTTTCAACAAAGTGAAGGCTTGTTCACATCCATCATCCCATGTAAAAATGGTATCTTTGTGTAGCAACCTTGTGAATGAATGGCACTTTTCCGCCAATTGAGAAATGAACCTCCTAATGGATTGAAGTCTTCCTTGAAGTGACCTAATTTGACTGATATTTTTAGGATTTTCCATGTCCATTATTGCTTTTACTTTTTCCAAATCCACTTCTATGCCTTTTGTAGAAACTATATAGCCTAAGAACTTGTCGGATTGAACCCCAAATGCACATTTCTTTGGGTTTAATCTTAGTTTGAATTGCTCTAACCTTGTGAAAACCTTTTCTAGTATAGGAATATGATCTTTTCTTTCATGTGACTTAGCTAAAATATCATCCACATAGTATTCTAGAAAGGTGTGCATCATGTCATGGAAGATAGTGTTCATTGCTCTTTGGTAAGTTACTCTGGCATTTTTGAGACCGAAGGGCATCACATTCCAACAAAAAGTTCCCCAAGGGCATGTAAAAGAAGTCTTTTCTCGGTCTTCAGGTGCTATATGAATTTGATTGTATCCACTAAATCCATCCATTAATGAGAACATATAATATCTCATTGTTAAATCCACTATAGCATCAATGCTAGGTAATGGAAAATCATCTTTCGGACAAGAAAGGTTAAGATCTCAAAAATCTGTGCATATTCTAATGGATTTATCATGTTTGGTAACTGGTAAAATTTTGGATATCCATTTTTCATAGGCTATTACTCTTATAAATCCAACCTTAAGTAGCTTCTCCAATTCTACTTTGACTAAGAGAGCTACATGTGGATGCATCTTTCTCAATTTGTGCTTTATAGGTTTGATGTTGGGTTTCACATTAAGATGGTACATTATGAAGCTTGGATCTAACCCTGGCATGTCAATATATGACCACGAAAAGTTAATTTTATTTTCTTGAAAGAATTCAATGACCTGCTTCCTTTCTAATGGGGTTAGTGATGATGCTAGGTGGATAAACTTTGGTTCCAAGTCAGTTCTAATGTTAACCTTTTCCATTGGCTCTATGAGAATAGGATATCTCTCATCATCATGTTTTGGTAAGGTATCCAACCTCTCTTCCTTAGGTTCTATAGTTGGGTTTTCACCTTTGGAAACATCCGATATTTTTACTTTGTTAGGTTCTAGCACTGCCACATGGTTATTTTCACCACTATACCTTTTCATTTTTTTGAATTTCTTTCTTTTAGTTTATAGATTGAGAGATTGGACCCTTTCCTTTATCATTATGTCTGGATTGTATTCATTGGTGGAAGAATATGGATCAACCATGTTTAGGTATTGGGCCATTACATTTTCATTGGGAGAGTATAGTAAATCATTTGGTTCGATTAAATCCCAATCAATGAGTTCAAGATGAAGCAAGGCTAAGGACTCATTAGGAAAATTTTCATTCAAAGGATTCAAGGACATGACCTTGTTTGAAGGTTCATACATTGTATCGCTTAGGTCTATAACATGTGCTTGCTCAAGGTGTTCCATGGAAGTAGGATTGAAATTTTCCTCACTAGAGTCATTGTGTATTTCCATGGGAAAAAAAGCATGTGTATTAAATATAACATTTGAATCACCCCCCATGAAGGTACCCAAGGTTCACCTATTCATTCATTACCCCTAGATGCTTGACCTACATTGGATTCTTGAGACTCATTTGATGATTGTGTAGAATTTGAAGCTTGATTCTCATTGTATTGACTTTTGACATTAGGAATGGTAGCATATGTATGAATAACATCAACCTCTTTATAATGATAAGAGTCTTTGGATAAGGAATCCCACTCATAATCTCTAGAATCATCCTCACTCTTGGATCCTACCATGTGTACATGTTCATGAAAACCATGCATAGGTCTTGAGATTTCTCCTTTGTCTTGATAACCTATTTTGGATTTCTCATCCTTTGATCTCCAAGCAGGTTCAATGGGTTCTAGCAATCCTCTATTCCTGACTCCTAAGGGTCCTCTTCCCTTGTATCCCATTTTTTGTATAATTTTATATCCCTTTCCATATTGTTTGGTTTGGATATCAATGTGTTGTACTCTTTCCACATGATTGTTTGAAGTGTCTTCCTCTTTGTAGAGCCATTGTAAAACTTCATTATCCTCCTTTTCTAGGGCTGATTTATCACTCTCTCATACAAAATGAGAGTTATATTTGTGAGGTGGATGAGAACTTGATGGTTTCCCATGTGTCTTAGGAGAAGTTGGCAAATCGAATAAGGAAATGGAATATTCTCCCACTCCTTTGGATTTGATTCTACATTGATTTTCAAAGTTATGCGTAATTTAATTCATCTTTTTGTATTAGTCCCTTTTGGCTTGTTCTCTCTCATCCTTGGAAGGTTTTGAAATTTCCACCTTTGATGTAGAAACTTTAACTGAATTTTCATGTGAACTTTGACCCTCATAACTCACTTTCTCCTTTCCCTTAGTTGATGTAGATGAGTTAGTTTGATTAGGGTTTGAGGTAGATGTAGCATTTGATGTTAAATTTTAACCTTCCTCTTTAGCTTCTTCAATGGTGACATTAGGGATGACTCCTTCCCTATTATGAGGAATAAATATCTCATGACTAGGTTTCAATGTGTTGCAATATTGAAAGGGATTAGAATCTCCTCCAATTGTGATTTCTTCACCCATGTGGAAATTTTATACATTGATGATAGGTGGAAGGCACCGCTTGCATCTCATGAATCCATGGTCTCCCCAATAATATATTATAAGTTAACTTCATGTCAAGGACTTGACATATGGTATCTTTCTTAATAGGTCCAACTTTAATAGGTAAAGCAATCATTTCTTTCAAAGATGTTTCTTCCTCATCATAAGCCTTAATGGTAATCTTCTTTTTAGGATCAATGGACAATTTAGCTAACCCTAAAGACTTGACAAGGTTCAATGTGCAAATGTTAATACCGACTTGCCCGTCAATGAGAAATCTCTTGACCCTATGCCTTTGTATTAAAACTTCTATATGCAAGGGAAAATTTTTAGGATGACTAATGGACATATCATCTTATTCGGAAAATGAAAGGCAATGTGGTGCAATGAGATGTCCTACCATGTTTTGAAACTTATCTTCCTCTAAATTTAAAGGAACATTAGTCTCCACTAGGTATTTTTCCAAGGTCTCCTTGTGATTGGGAGAAATTTTTAGTAACTCCAAAATAGAAATTTGTGTTGGAGTCTTTTGTAATTGATCAACCAAACTATAAGGCTTTGTTTAAGTAGATAGTTGTTTAGCCAAAATATTTGATTGTGTAGGGACAATAGGTTTAGGATCACCCCCTTGTAGGGTAATCCTTGATGCTTTCCCCCTAGTGATGGCATTAGAAGTCTCCACTTTGGGTTGTTCCTTAATCACCACAACATTAACAACATGCTCATGTCCATATAAGATATTGATAGTATTGTTATAATGATGAGAAAAATTGACATTGTTATTACCTTTAGAATTGTTTCCTTGATTTTTCAAATTTGAAGACTCACCTTTCTCATGGTTATAGAAAGGTTTCTTAAAGTTTGTATGATCCTCATTATTTTGGGGCCCTTGTATCTTAATTACACCATTGTCAATCAAATCTTGCACCACGTGTCTTAGGTGCATGCAATCATTGGTTTTGTGTCCTCGATTCCTATGGTATTCACAATGGTTGGACTCACTCCACCAATTAGGCTTGATTTGTGGTTTGTAGGGTTGAGCCCTAGGTAAGTCAATAATCTTATTAGAAATTAGGGTTCTCAATGCATTTTAAAGTGGTTCACCCAAAGGTGTGAATGTTCTTCTAGGTGTTGGTTCAAAGAAAGGTTTAGGCTTGTTAGCCCCTTAATTATTCCCAAAGTTGTTATTATTATTGTTGTTGTTGAGAGGCACTTTGGGTGCTTGACTTGCATTATTAACTTGAGTAGGTCTTCTTGTAAGAGTAAAAGGAGTGGCCTTCAAATTATTAGCTTCCACAACTCCATCATTGACCACACCTTTGTTGTTGTTCCTCTTCCAAAATTGGTTATTGTTAGGAGGATTCCTATTTTTATTGTTATAGGAGGTATTATTATTGGTATTTTTATTATCCTTATAAAGCTTAAGTTCTCCACTTTTAACCAATACCTCCTCCGTAGTAACTCTGTTCTCAATTAGGTCTTGGAAAGACCTAGGACATTGCAATCTTAACCGATAATTCATCTCATTACTCAAGCTATTAATGAAGATACTCATCTTCTCCTTTTTAGGTACACTTCGAGGGTATCTAGTGAATACCGCTCTCCACCTTTGTAATAAAGGTAGGAATCCTTCTCCCTCTCTTTTCTTGGTATTAAATAAGTTAATCATCATAACCTCATGTTTGATATTATAGGAATAGTGAGTTACGAATTTGGAGGCCAATTCCTCGAAAGTATGGATGCTAGAGGGTAACTTGGAAAACCACTCCATTGCCATGCCTCCTAAACTTCTAGGGAATAACCTAATTAAATATGTTGTGTCAAGCATGAACTCCAAGCTCAATGCACAAAACTCCCTTAAATGATCTTGGGGATCGGATGCTCCTTCATATTGTCATATTTAGGAAAAACAACATTACTTGAGAATGGGACCATAATTAGGGTCTTTTCGAACAAAAATGGACACAAAGCCTTGATAGAAAAGGGTTTAGGAGTCATTATTTGTTTCATTCTATCCAATTGCATTTGGAATCATTTAAATTGTTTGTTCATTATGTTGATCGGGTTTGCTTCTTCTTATTTTTGCTTGAGTTGATCAACATCAAAGTTGTGGGGGAGTTTAGTCCCCACTTGTGCTAGGTCTAGGAAATACTTCTCCCTATCCCTTTCTAACACTTTCTCCATGAGCTTCATGAAGAATGGGCTTTGGACCGCCTCATTAACATTTTATTTGGTTGCCTCTTCATCATTAGGGTCCACATTTCCTCCATTATTATTAGGATCTACCCCTTGATTGTTAAGGTTTATTCCCCTTCCTTGGGCCCCATTGTTATTGACCATGTCATTTCCATTATTATATTTTTTATCTCTATTGATGTTGTTGATTAGTTCGGGGTCCATATTGCCTAATGGGAAAGCCATATTCGATTCTACTTCCTTTGTTGGTTCTTGAGTTGGTTGTTGTGAAGAAATAAAATCCTCACTAGGAAAAGAAAACTCTTACCTTAGGTAAGAACCATCGGATTGCAGGGTAGAATTAATGTAATGTGATCAAGTGAAATCTGGCATGAGCATAGATCAAGAAAAATAGGCTTTTTTCACCTCTTTGATCAATCCCTTAATGATTTTGTGAATTATCCAACAATGGGGGATTCTGATCACACTGAAAGTATGCACAGGTAGAAAATCCAAAAGGGTATCCAAAAATGTGATCAAGTTGTTTTCAAACCCTCAGGAAATGTCCATTGTCTTCCCTTGTTTTTTTCTAGGTGTCACTTTCCTTTGGTCTAGGTGTCACTTTACACCGTATAGGCGTCAACTGGAATTTGTCTACGCGAAACTCTGCAAATTGCAGGCAGCGTTTGCCTGTTTGTAGGCGGCATTTCAATGTTTATAGATGATAGTTTCTAGTGACTGAGGCGTCACTTCAGTAGTAATAGGAGTCATTTCAAGTGTGCAAGCATCACAAAAAGTGTTGTAGGCGTTGTTTTTCTTCTCGTACGCGACACTTTGTAGATCAGGATTATTTTCACAATTTTTTTAGGGTTTTAAAAATATTAAGTTTGTGATCATATTTGTTTAATGATATTCTTGCTTGAAAATGTAAATACAAAAGCAACACACACATCAAGTTTGTATCATAACCCTAAAACATACTAATGTGTATGTTCTCGGTCGTTTCAACAGGTCTTAAACAAGAATAGATTCCAATCAATCTACCTAGAGTCAAATTTGGATTTTCAACATTGTTGGCTCTAAAAGGTAGCTTGCTACTTATCAAGGATTTAATTAACACCTCCGTTCTAGATTCTAAAAATTTCTTTTACCCCCTTGCGGGCTTCCCACATACACAAAGGTACGATTTTGTGCAATCGCGAAGGACTACTAGAGGAAGTGAAAAAACTTAACCATAATCTAGTCACTACAACCCATTAAGGAAGAGTGCATTTGTTTATAATGGGTCGGATAGTATCATGGCTTAATCAATTATCTCCCACTTTGGGTCATTCCCTCTCACCATCTTCGTAAGAATGTACTCGGGAGGCAGGCCCTCTAAGGATATAAATTATCTAGCATGTATAGAAAATGAGAAATTGAGCTTAGTTCAACAAGTTTGAGAATTTGATTCACTCAAAGACTAAAGACAATATCCCTATTGTTGTTCTTTGTTCCAAACACTTCAAGTACTTATGTTCTTTTTCAACCTCATAACAAAGAGGTTCTTAAAAATGAAGTGTGTGGTTTAATTATCCTCCCTTTCTTTCTACCACCCCAAACTCAACATTTTTGGCTTTTTGATCAAATGCAAAAATTTGAGAGCATATACCTAATGTTTCATTCGAGATGGACAATAATAGGGTGTCCCTAATTAGCTAGATATCAATGAAATTTTCCATAATCTAAGAAAAGCAAGCTTGATTTGAAAAATACCTCTTTTGAAGCTAGCAAAGGCTAGGCACTTTTTTGAGGTTTTTTTTTGCTTTTTTATTTTCTCACTCACCTAGTGGCGATCGTTCCCTCTCTGGCTCCACCAGCAAGTTAGTCAACACAATCGAACAAAGTGAAGGAAACCAAAACAATTGATAATCAAACTGAAGTTTGTTTTAAATTTTTCATAAATGTTCCTAAGAAACTTGTAATGTGAAATCAATTAAGGGAATGAAATTTTATCATGTATGCATTCACAACTTTAACATAATAATCATACAAAGCTTCTTCCTTCTCTAATTTTTCCAAAATGTTAGCACTATGCACTTGTTTAGAGTGTTTGGTTAATAGCCTTACCTCTTTGCTTTGCCTTGTGGCCCTTAGCTTTGGTTTATGCACTTTCAGGTGTCTTTTCATCCATAGAAAACATAGTAACAGAGAGTTAGAAATCTAAATTTATCAATCTAAAAGCAATAACACATAAACTGCAGCAAGCATCATTTAATAGCTAACATGCGTTATTTTTTAGTGTCCTACGTGTGACTTTACAGTCAGCTAGGCGTGATTTAAACAATTACAGGCATTAAAATATAAATCACAAGCGGTGCAAAGTGTGTAAATTGCAAAACAAAAAATATAACAGGTGGCAAAAGAAAGTTTGTAGGCGTGATATCTTGACTCAAATGCATCGCTTTACGGGAATAGGTGTTATACTTTGTCTTGCAGGCGGTGGAAGAAATTTAAGACAGAGAAAGACAGATCTTCATAGGCGTCATTTTTTTGCTGGAAAGTGTCATTTTACTGCAAAGCCCCACTATGGGCACCATTGTTGTATGTATAATTCATACCTTCATTAAATAAAGGTGATATCTATCAATTCTATGGAAACAATAATATAATTTAATCTAATAATTGACAAATAAAGCATTTAGCATCTCATGGATCTCTAACTAAGCTTTTCTAATAGAGCTCTCAGCCTTAATCTCTACTAGTGACAATCCTAGAATGAGAAATTGATAAAGATAATGCCTAACTAGCTCTCAATTCTCTTAATTTTCTATGATATTTGATTAAAATGCTCTCAAAATGATCTCCATTATGATAAATTGTTATGATATTCTCTCAATTTCTCTCAATTTTCTATGAAATGCCTATGATAACTATGCTTTGCTTTCAAATTTTCTAGGATCCCTTATGCTCTCAAAATGGCTTCTATTTATAGGATTTTCCCAAGTGTAGGGGGTAGAGTTAATTGATCATGATCAAGCCTTGTTTGAGTGAGAGGCTTCATTTTATCCTTTGATTTAAATGATTTTTTCCAATTTGATTGATAAATGTCCATTTGAAATTAATTTGATCCATTTTGGTGAAATTTAGAGCATTTGGCTGAGATTTACATATTTTCTTGATAATAGAACACCTACCCAGTTTTAGGTATCTACAGAAGGGTCTCACCATGATATTATCATACCAATCCCCTAAAAAGAACCTAACAAAGATATTTATTCATAATCTGCATCCTAAGATATCCCACCATATGCACATGAACTGCTTGCAAACTTATCAAGAGATCCCAGAGAAGGGAATGGATCTTGAAAGGGGCCTCCTAGATGATGGCACCATCAAGCATTATAAGGAACCCAAGCATGACAAGACCAACAATGATTGATCCTATAGTAGAACAAGAATAAGAGTGTTGTCACTGATGGTGCCACAAATACCAAACATGTCCAGATTTTTGTAGCTGGTCTTAAAGCACCCACACCAGCATATATGTAGCCCGCACCATTGTATCAACAACCCACACTAGCATATCAGAAAACCACATGCCAACAAGCCACACCTACCTACCCACTTCCTAGTATGAGCTATCAGTCAAACTACCAACCACTGACAAATCAAACAAATGCCATATCAGTCCCACGGGGACAACCCAAACCATGAGCCCAGAATATGGAGAAACACATGTTTACCCCTTTGGGTGAATCCATAGATGTCACCTTCCATAGAATAGCTAAGGCCAACCTAATTATATACCTAGAGACCCAACCTTTTGATGAGTATACTCTCAAGCCAAGATGGTACAGAGATAATGATTATTGTGACTATCACTGCATTAAAGGATATACCACCCTAAAGTGCATTAAACTGAAGCACTACATCTAGGACCTCATTGACCGTAAAGAGATCATAGTGGATTCTCTAGGATGGACCTCAACCAATGCTAACTTAGAAATCTACCAAAATGTGTTTCCTCAACACAACTTTGGTAAAGATCCTACCAATCCTGCTCCACCCTCAAACCAAGGGAAGGGAAAGAAGCGAGATCATGTTGATGGAAAATACTATACCACTGCATACATCAACTATGATAAGTTCATTAGTTGTATCTCCTAGGTTGATCCCACTATCAATGTAATCCATGTCAAAGGTGTTGAGATTCAATATTCAATCACTACCCATAGGGGAAGAATCTCTGTCACAGGTAACACTACTGATTCTTCTTTTGGTAAAAAATACAATCTCTTAGAACACATTGTAAATACACCTTCTCAAATCTCTATCCTCTATCTCCTTCGCACTTCACCCATCCATCAAGAGATCCTTAACAAAGCCCTGCAAGAGTCACAGGTCCTAAATAAAATTTACCCCAACCAATTCCAAGCCCTTGTGATACATTTATCTACATTGATCAGCATCTCATTTAATCCTTCTAATATGCCATCCATCAAGCATGATCACAATATCCTACTCCACATCATTGTCATGGTTAATGACTTTATCATTAAACAGGTCATGATAGGTAATTTGTTGGCCCTAAATCTATGCACTTTAAAATTCATAAGTCAAATGGGGTACATGGAAGTAGACATAAATAATGATTTTGTAGTCATCAAGGCATATAATAACCTAGAGTGCGCATCTGAAGGTACCATCTCACTGCCTATCTGATTAGGCCTAGAATCATAGAGCATGGTATACCACATTGTCATTCTTGACCTCCCATTCAACATCCTCCTTGGTCACCTATGGATTCACTCCATGTAGGTTATTCCCTTCACATTCCATCAATGCATCAAGTTCCCATACAACAGAGTTGAATTCACCATCCACGCCAACCCCAACCCTTCAAATATTGTCATGCGTTGGAAGCATCCTTTCCACACCCAAATAATTTCCTCTGAATTGATATTGGAACCTCTATCACTAGCTCCTCCCAAAACTATGTCAATCCATAAACCATCCTCGCCTCCATAGTTTCCCATGTCAAGATTGACAACAGAGGCTGCAGAGAATATATCCTATCATACACATTTGAAGTTGGATCCCTGCCTATGGACCCAAACACACGAGGATACCCATCCCAAAAAGAAACATCAGAACTGTATGAACCACATAGATGGGCTCATTTGTATCCCATGGCATCCTAAATAGCTAGGAAATGGATTTTGATATCCAAAAATGATTATATTGGGATCCTCAAGCCCCTGACAAAAAGCTCCTTAGTTATTTTAAAGATAAATATTAACACTCCCACAAGCTAGCAATAGAAAAGTGAAACTGCCAAGGATGTAGCTTAGGCCTTGAAGAGGGTGGTATGAAGGTTCCTATTGAGCCTCCCCTCTTACCAATAAGTCAATTATTTGGATTTTTCCTAGACATGACTGGGGGCAGCAATTTGAATGATTGTACTTACTATAATCCCTTGGACAAAATTGTTGAGATCTAAGACATCCCTGAAGAGGAAGTTAATAAATCTTATGATGATATCTTTGATGACAAAACCTTCTTGGAAAATTCCTTCCTTTGCCAACTCTCCATAAATTTCATTAACCTACCTCTCGTCCACCCTGAACTCATAGATTGGGACCAACCAAGCGTCATACTTATTAATGAGTTTCGAAGCAAGGATGTGCTCCTAAGATTCATGGGGGTGGCAGAAAAACAACCTAACCTGGGGCACAATTTGGCACATGTCTACAAACTAGAACCAAAATAATATTTTAGGGAAGAGGAATTCTTCAGCTACAAAAGCAAAGATAAAAATGAAAATAAAAAAGAAAAAAATGGATCTCTTGGTGAAAACCCTTCTAGGGAACTATCTGATCACAAAAAAGTAAAAACAAAGGGCGTATCCGCTGGTGAAAACCTCTTTGAGGATCGAGAGGATGAAGATCCTCCTCTTCCTCTCATCCATAATTATAGGCCTAAGAAGTCATCCATTCTTATACAAGAAACTGAACCTATCAACCTGGGCATAGAAGAAAAACCTAGAATCACTTACATCACAGCATCGTTATTAGAAGCTGAATAAATAACACTCACTGCTCTCCTTCGAGAATCTACAGTCAACTTTGCATGGTCCTATTCTCACATGCTTGGATTGGACCCATTTTTAGTTATGCATCATCTAGAAGTGGACCAGAATATCAAGCATGTTAAATAAAAGCTCTAAAAGATACATCCTAAAGTGGCACTATTAGTCAAGGAAGAATTAGAAAAACTCTGCCGAGCTAAGATCATCTACGCCATTGACTACTCTGAGTGGATCTTCAATATGGTGCCCATATCCAAGCCACACAAATCAATCAGAATATGAACAGATTTTTAGGATCTCAATAAAGCATTCCCCAAGGATGATTTCCCCTACCAAATATTGATATGATAGTAGACCTCATTGGTGGACATGAGATTTTTTCACTCATGGACGATTTCTCTGGATCTAATCAAATTCATATAGCAGAATACGATCAACACAAGACAACATTTACAACCCCCTTGGGCACATTCTGCTACAATATGATTCTATTTGGTTTGAAGAATGCAAGGGCAACCTATCAGAGATCCATGACCCTTATCTCTCATGACAAGATCCTTGAAGACTATGTGGATGATATTTTGGCCAAATAAAAAACAAGAGAAGATCACCTAAATGTACTAGAATGCATATTTGATTAGCTCAATCACTATGGCTTAATGATCAACCCAAAGAAATGTGTTTTTGGGGTTATATATAGAAAACTCCTAAGCTTCATTATATCAATAAGAGGCATATAAATCGATTCAAAGAAAGTAAAGGCTATCATGGAAATGTCCCCACTGAGAACACTCAAACAGCTGTGTAGTCTCCAACCCATTTTGATACCACCAACACCAAGAAGGCCACACATTTTGTACATCTCTACCACTACTATAGTGCTAGGGGCACTTCTTGCTCAGCTTGATGATAATGGAAAGGAAAGGTTCATCTACTATATTAGTCGCACACTAGTGGGTTATGAGATCAACTATTCACCCATGGAAAAAGCATGCCTACCAGTGGTTTTTTCCACTCAAAAACTCTACCATTACATGCTCAATCATATGGTAAATCTCATCTCCAAGTTAGACCCTCTTAAATACCTATTTTCCAAAACCACTCTCACATGCCACATGGAAAAGTGGGTAATGTTGTTCAGTGAATTCAAAATCTAGTATGTAGACATAAAAGCAATCAAAGGGGAATTTATCATGGATTAGTTAGCAGAAGCACCATTGATGGATGCATATCCCTTGGTCATGGATTTTCCCAATGAACATATGTGCATGGTTGAGGAACAACCAACCTAGAAGCTTTACTTTGATGGATCACAAAGCCCACAGTTTAGGGGGAGGAATACTCTTTGTCACCTCTCAAGGTGACTACATCCCCAAATCATTCAAATTGAGGTTCCCCTACACAAATAACATCGTAGAGTATGAGGTACTCATCGCTAGGATTAGAATGGAAATCCAATGGAATATCATGAAAATACATGTATTTTGAGACTCACAACTCATCATAAAACAAATTATAGATGATTTTTAGACAAAGGATGACAATCTTTTACCTTACAAAGAGATGGTCAACAAACTAAAAGAACACTTCCTAAACTTATAGATCACCCAAGTACCCAGATTGCAGAATAAAGTTGCAGATGCAATGGCCACTTTTGGCTCCCTCCTAGAGATTCCTCAAGATGCAACACAATATGAATTCTTGGTTGAGAAAATTCACGCACCCACTCATGAAAACATTGATTTTGAAATGACATGTTTCATGGTTGGGCCCCAGTCCCCATGGTACCACAACATTCATGCATATCTAAAGAATGGTATCATATCCCCCCATCACACAAATACCCAACTCCAGAACCTCATCCGTAGAGTATGCCTCTACACCCTCATAGCCAATAGCCTATATCCTCGAGGTTATAATAATATTCTCTCTAGGTGTCTAGATGCAAATGAGGTCACCTAGGCTTTATAGGAAGTACATGTTGGAAGCTACAGTGCCCACACAAGTGGGATGTTCTCAGCCAAATAGCTCCTAAGATTAGGATACTATTAGCCTACAATGGAACATGATGCCTGTGAATTTGTAAAGAAATGCCTACCCTATCAAAAACATGCTAATTTGATTCATGCTCTAGCACAAGATCTGCATCCCATCGTGCCTCCATGGTTGTTCTCTTGTTGTGGTTTTGACTTTGTTTGTAAGATCCCCCCTTATCCTCATAAGGACACAAGTACATTATCATAGCCACATAATATCTCACAAAGTGGGTTGAATTAATTCCGCTCACCCTTACAACAGGTGTCCAAATCTCCAAATTCATCCTTTACAATATCATCTGCCACTTTGGCATCTCTTCCACCATCTTCATAGATCACGGTATGCCATATGAGAACTAGCATGTACATCTGTGTAAACAACTCCATATCCATCACCGCTTCTCCTATCCATATTTCCCGCAAGGAAATAGTCAAGTTGAGGCAAACATAAAAACCCTCCTCAAAATCCTCAAAAAGGTTTTCAATGATGCTAGTCATGAATGGAACCTCCAAATCAATCTCATCTTATGGGCATACCGCACTCCCACAGGCACCACTCCCTACTCACTTGTCTATGGTGTTGAGGTTGTCTTGCCAATTGAGGTTGAACATCCATCATTACGTGTGTCACCCAAGAACCTGATCACATATGAAGACTACAGTGTGGCATGACTTACACAATTGGACATATTAGATGAGAAGCACCAATAGGCCTACAACCACCTATTCATCTATCAAAACTAACTCAAGAGAAGCTACAATAAGAAAATTCATCGATAGAAATTCTAGGTAAGCAGTCTAGTCCTCAAAGAAAATTAGAAGGTAGGCACAGACCAAGAAAAGAAAGGTAAGTTTGAGGTTACCTGGATGGGTCCTTATTTTGTCACGATAAACTTTAGGTTAGGGGCATATCAGTTATCAACACCAGAAGGAGAACCTTTGAATGATCTCATCAACATCATTCACCTCAAACAATTTTATGCCTAATCCGTGCTGTGTACCTCAATCATCTGAAAAAAAAATTCAAAAAAGTATAAAAAAAGTCCTAAAAAATCATCGTCCTGGTGAAAAATTGGTAAACAGACACCTAAATGATAATCAAAAAAAAAAAAGCAAAGAAAAACACAAAAAAGTAAATAGAAATAAATTGTCAGATGGTGAAAACTTGGCATTCAAGCACCTTGGACAAGTATGTGCAGTGAAAACCTGGGAAATAGGAATCACACATAGTGGGTTGTATCATTATCTATCAAACTCTCATCTCCCTTTGTCTCATCCATTAGATCCTCCTAACATTAATTTCTCCCCCATCGTAAAGTGCATCTTCCCTAGGTGTTCCATTGTCGCATGCACCAGTTACAGAATTGACTCCTATCACAACCCATGAGCTATTTTACATATCTTTTGTATATAATGGCTCATTTTTGTTGTACATGTGTTTCCTATCCTAATCCCTAAGCTTTGCACATCCCTTTTTTACATACATCATCTAGGTCAGTCTCACCTTAAGCGTTAGGTTAGTATTTCAGGTCTACTTGTATATATCCTGCATCTTAGGTTAATTTTCTTGTGGTAAGTGATTTGGATTCTTTGTTCCCCTGAGTCCCATATTTTGGCAGGTTCCTTTCAAGAAATTCTTGATTCATTGATTGTCCTTGATCAATATTTTTTCATCTGAGTGCAACTTTGTAGTCTCACCCATCAACAGGTCCTTGCAGGATGTATCCTTCCTCATGTTTGACCTAAAACCTATCAGTCCTCCATATCATTTGATCTCTATGGAAAAAGTCATTTATTGATTTAAAAAAATTGATCTTGAATTTTGATTTTAGTTCTTAGATTTCATTTCCAGCTCTCTAGGTTGTCCTCCTCCTAAAAGTTGCCATGATCCTTTATATCATGGTATGCTACAAATGGATGCACCTGTACAAGGTCATGATCTCTTTTTCTTCCTATGAGTTAGTCATATATGACCCTTGCATGTATGTGATCCTTCCATGGTTACATGGTGCACTTGGGAAATGTTGTTTGTCTATGGGTTACCCAGCATCATTTCCACCTTGAATCTCTTAGGATTCATGTGTGATGTTGGGGAAACCATTGTGTGCATGTCATGTCAATCCCATGAAATATTGGTGACAAATCCTTGTGTTCCTAGTAACCTTGGAAGGTCTCTGGTGTTGCCATATCAAAATAAGTTCTCAAACTACATGGTGGTATTCCATTTCGGGATACCCCATGCTCAAGACTCAAGAAATCCCTTGTACCCTCAAAAAAAACCTATCAGTATCCTACAATAATCCTATCCAAAGCCTCAGCAACCCTAAAAATACACGACAAATATAATCCAAACAAATCCCCCAAACCGCTCTAATCCTAAAACATCCACAACCTTGTCAAGATGAAAACTTGACTAACCCCCTCCCCCCCCCATCACCTATCCTTCCTAGATGCCATGGATTTTGATTGTGCAAATGTTACCCCCCATCTCCCTACCCTAATTCGCCTCTCATATTGGGGATCTAGTTAGTCTGTCACATGTTGCATGTACGCATCCCACCTACGCATTTGGTCTCATGTCCTAATTGCATTCTTTTTAGTGTACATTCATTGATAGTTTTCATTCATTTTAGTTGCATTTATTTCACATTCATTTTAGTTTCATGTATTATGAATTCATTGATAGTTTGCATTCATTTTAGTTTGCATCCATTTTAGTTGCATTTACTTCACATTCATTTTAGTTGCATGTATTTTGCATTCATTTTAGTTTGTATTTATTTTTAGTTTTCATTTATTGTTAGTTTGCATTCATTCTAGTTGGCATTCATTCTAGTTGGCATTCATTGATAGTTTTCATTCATTTTATTTTGCATTCATTATTAGTTGGAATTCATTTTTGTTTGCATTCATTTGGTAATTTGCATTCATTTTTTAGATGTAAGTTCGCATATAAATTGCATCATCATATAAACATCACCACATATAAGTCAGCATTATAAATAGCATCATAAAATCATCACATGCATCCCTCA
>MU224971.1:3939430-3949840 GCA_018584345.1 Thuja plicata | reverse complement strand
AGATGGTTTCAAGAGTATCCCACATTTTCTTTGCACTTGTATAGTCCTTTATGTCTTCAAACTCATGATAGTTCAGGGATGATGCAATCTCCAACATTGCTTGATTATGTTCTTGCTTTTCTCTTAACTATGTAGCATTGAGAGCTCCTACAGGGGCTACATATTCTTGATCAACAAGACATTTAGCATAATCACCAACACTAGCCAAATGAAATTTCATCAAACTTTGCCATGCTGGAAAGTTGTCCTTGTTTAACTTTGGTACCTCCCTTTTATACGTCTTGATCTTTTGGTCCAAGTACCTTCAAACTTTTTCAAGAGACCAAAGCTCTGATACCAATTGTTAGAATGAATTTATAATAACTAAGAGGGGGGGTGAATCAGTTATCCACAGGTCTAGATGTGCCCATTAAAACTTTATACCAAATTAAATAACTCAGATCTGCTCGGTAGTAATAGCATAAGTCAACAATATAAGTATGCAGTTTACTATTTAGATGAAATAAGCTTGTTGAAACTTAACAGTAAAACACAATATAAAAATTCACACAAGTTGACACCAGTATTAACGTGGAAACCCAATTTGGGAAAAACCACCAATAACATGCTATCAAGTTTTCACTCTTCTAAAGTGATGCCCTGTTAAGAGCCAACCCTGTTAAAGGTTACAAAACACATTGCTAAATGTGACCTAGTTAAAGGATTTAATCACCCTAATAGGAGTGGCCTTGTTAAAGGACTTAGAACATTCCAATCTGAATGTCACCTTGCTTAAAGGATTTATACAATGACTATTAGGTCAACCTGGTTAAAGGATTTCAACGGATACAATGGTTAGAAAGTAATCAGCAGTTTTGATCTGATTCATACAACTTACTTTTCAATCCAGATCTAATTCATCTCTAATTCTAATTCACTAAGTGGCCTCCATTCTCATCTCAAACTCCAGATCTACTTGGGAATTCATCAAGCAATCTCTCTATGCTTCTCTTCTTAGCCTTCTTTGCTTAGATCTTTCCAATCAGTCAATTAACCATGCAATCCTATTGCATACTCTACATACACAGCTATCTTCTCTCTGCTCATGAATAACCCCCTTGAGGTTATCATATACCTCTCCATCTAGGTTAGATACATCTTTTGTCGCTTAATCAAGATCGTAGATCTTAGGTTAGGTCAGATCCAATGGATCTTTCCATCATTACTTTTAATTTATTTCTCCAATACAATCACCAATTAAATCTTTGATCCATGCATTAATTACTATTATCTGTACATTTACATAGTGTAGATCAAACATGCTTATCCTTAATTAACTTTACATATCCCAATAAAATCAACTATGTCAGCCAGAGATCTTAAAACTCATCAATCATCAAAATATTACTGCTCAGCCGCCACACAACTTGCTCAAAAATTTATTGACGCTCAGCACATACAAGAAAATATGCTCGGCACACACTGGTGCTCGACCGACAAAAAAATTTGCTCGACACTAACTATTCTCAGTAAACTATTAGTGAAAGATAAACAACATATCACTTTGCCAATGTGCCAACTGATAAAGTACCCTTTGTAATTCCTTGTAACTCAACTATTCCTCTTGGTCTTCTTGTTAAATCTCCTCCATTAATAGATAGATATGGTACTCAAGTAGATAGCAATAGTCTCACCAGTTAAGGTTTGACATCAATGACAAAACAATAATTGTTTCCATTGTAGCTTTCCAAGCAATATTTCCAACAATCTCCCTCTTTGGCATTAATTGAAACACAAAATAATAAAACAATAATATTGCAAACATAGTTACCATACAATCCAAAAAGTGCCTGTGTTCCTTGTATGAACAAAATTTCATTAATGTCTTTAGCTTCATTCTGATTCTCATCTTGTAAAACTTTTCTCCCTCTGTGTCTATAATCACACTGATATCTTTTTATTTCTATTCATCAATCTCTTTTTCTCTAAGTATTAAACTCTCTCTGTATCTTTCTCAGTATAATTCTCCCTCTTTTAGTAAACATATCCCTCTTTAAAAACAATTCCAAAGACATTGACATCTTCATCATGCAGATTCTTCTGTTCTAAACTCTATATCATGGTGTTCTTGTCATCTTTCTTATGACTTATATTCTCTTACTATCCTTGTCTGTCTTTCACAACATTAGGTAGCATCCTAAATTGTGACTATCTATGCATCAATGTGAAAAATATTCTAAATATAACATTTGATGCAACAGGACCATTGTGAACTAATTAGCTTCAGTTAGGGGAATCACCCCCAATTTACCTCACAGATACTCATGAGCATCCTTGGGTAGTGCCTTTGTAAATATGTCTACTAACTATTCCTTAGACTTCACATATTCCAGTCTCACTTCCTTCTTCTAAACTAGCTTCCTCAAGTAATGATACTTGATAGCTATATTCTTTGTCTTAGAGTGCATTACAGGGTTCTTCTAAATATTAATCACACTCGTGTTATCACAATATATGATAACTGGTTATGTGATCTCTTCTTTCATACCTTTCAGTAGTATCTTCAACCACACAATATTAGAGCAATTAACTGTTGCTGCCACATACTCGGCTTTAGTTGTAGATTGTGAGGTGTAGTTCTATTTCTTGCTTGTCCATGAAACTAATATTTTTACCAAAATAAATGCTCCTCCTGTGGTGCTTTTTCTGTCATCTACATTTCCAGCCAAGTCAGAATCAGTATAAACTATGAGTTCAAATTTCTCATTCCTTTTGTAATATAGACCATAGTCATTTGTTCCTTTCAAGTATCTCAGAATCCTTTTTATTGCCATCATATGAGTTTCTTTGGGATTGGCAGAAAATATAGCAACAATACCAACAGCTAATGCAATATCTGGTCTACTGTGTACAACATATTTCATCTTTCCAATCATACATCTGTACAGTGTTTAATTTACTTCTTTTGTCTATTCATTTTTGGTTAACTTCTGTCCATTAGCCATGGGTGTACTCACTGGTTTTGAATCTTCCATTCCAAAAAAATTTAGTATCTCTTTGACATATTTTGATTTAGTAATATAGATACCATTCTTCATCTGATATATTTTTAAGCCAACAAAAAATTTTATCTCACCAAACATAGACATCTCAAATTTAGTTTGCATCTCCTTTGCAAATGCTTGGCATAACATATCTTGTCCACAAAATATAATGTCATCAATGAAAATTTCAGCTAATAAAGTACCTTTACTTTTCTCTATCTTCAAATACATATTGTTGTTGTCATTTTTTCTTGCAAAGCTAATCATCATCAGATAGTTGTGCAATCTTTCATACCATATTCTGGGTGCTTGCTTTATTCCATATAGTGCTTTGTGTAGCTTGCAAACCATATTCCTTTTGCTCTGGTCTACAAATCCATTAGCTTGTTCAATGTAGACTTCTTCTTCTAATATTCCATTTAGAACTACTGACTTCACATCCATTTGATAGACTTTAAATCCTTTGTAGGCTGCATATGCAAGTAAGGTTCTGACACCTTCCAATCTTGCAACTGGGGCGAATGTTTCTCCATAGTCAATTCCTTCCTCTTCTACATAACAAATTATTGTGAGATCACATTCTCGCGATATGTTCTTCCCCCCAACCCATGTTCGTGATATCAAAAAATCCTCCCCTTCCCACTTCCATCCCCAGATCCATGCATATCTTGCGAGATCGTGATCCCGCTGGACCTGAGGGTGATCTCTCCGACCAATCGGCCATAGGATCACTTCCTAAAAACTTCAAAATTGCAAAAAATCATAAATACAAAAATTACTAATCTAGTTTGTCGATCCTTCCTATCTTCTCGGTGCTTGGTGTTGTCATATGCTCCTCACAATATCATTCTAGTGCCTCATTCGTCCCCTCTTTTTCATCGTGTTGTGCAATATCAGAGCTCAAAATAACAAATACATTTCTAACCTCAAATATGTGCAATGAACCCTTTTCCTCACCCTCCGACCCTTATATAGCCCCGTCCTTGACACCTTTTTCCACCCCCGAGCCCCCACTATCATATCCAAACTCTTCCTTGGCCCCTAATTTTCTTATTCATCTCACAATCTCATTACTTAGGTACCCCCTCTTCTCCCCCTTCCTCGTCAGCCCCTATTTTCTTTTCAAGATTCCAAGGCCTCATTTTTCCTCCCCGTCACCCTCTCAAGGGGGCATAATTTAGTCTGACTCTCTTCTCCCTATCACCCTAGGGAAAAAATTTCACATGTTACTTCTTTGTGTCATCTATTATTTTAAACATATTCTAAATAGTTTACTCTAACCCTGTGTCGAAGATGAGTAAAATGTAGACACCTAAATTTGATTAACAAATTTTTTTAAATTTATCTCTCTTCACTGCATTATTAATTAACTAATTTTACATTATTTAATTAGTTTATGGTAACCTTCGAGCTCAAAATTAATTATCTATAGTCCAATTAATCTAATGGAAACCCTTAACCATTTAATTAATTAAATCCCCCTTCATCTATTAATTTAAATTAATAGAGTTATCTATTTAAATTAATTCAATTTATCCTATTATCTAACTTGTGATTAAATAGATCCTATTTAATCTATTTGAGCACATTTCTCCTAACTTTAACCCCTAACCTAACCTTTCTCAAACCACCTAACCCATGGTTCCAACTCAACCCAACCCCTTCACACATACTAATCCCGCTTAATTATTTAATTAACCTTGATTGACTAATTAACCCCTCCACTCATTCTCTCTCCTCCCATAACATCCTCTTAATTCTCCCACTTGCCCTCTAATCATCCCTAAACCAAACCTAATCACTCCCTAAACATTTTCACAATCATAATCCAAAGTTTAAGGAATCCTAACCCTCACCCAAGTCAACCTTCATGTCACATCCCACAAATCCCCAACCATATGCATTTAATTCTTCATTAAATGCTCTTACATCCCTCTTACACACTTCATCCTTCTCTTACATCTTTTTCCCCTCTCACATCTCCCAAAATGGTCGCATTCCCCTATTCTTCCAACCCTCTCTCCTTGTGACACTTGTCACAATGAGAAGCATTTGAGAAAGCACAATCCATGTGCTCTCTCTCAAATGCATCTCCACCCTTCCTCAAGTTTGCATCTCAACCATCCATTTATCCTTCCTCTTTCCTATAAATTGAACCCTCTTCCCTTCATAAATTATTCAGATAGTATGCAAATTTAGCATGCCATTTTGTGAGCCAAAACACCATTAACATACTCTTATAATGTCAAAATACCTCCAAACCATTGAAGTTCCAGAAAATATCTCAATTGAGCACACATTCAATCACCTTGGACACATCTACATATCAATAGGGTTTCATAGCTTAAAGAGGTTTGCACATTCTTAGGCACTTTTGATGATTTAAGTCCTCTTTGTATAATCTTATATGTTGTATTGAGTAGTATAGTGAGTCCTTTAAAGATTTTATTGTGTTCCTTTTGCTAATATTATTTCCTTGCACATACTATGTATGGAAGTAGAAATTCATTCTTAGCAAATGCTTAATTAAGGTCTCTAAAATGTGGACATATTCGTTGGCAAGAGACACTAATATGGAGGATTTATATGTTGTCATTGATGGAAATTATACACTATTCTAATGATCACTTGTTATGATATGGTGATACTGAAGGATAGACTATCATATTTTTCTAAGTATGGAATAGAAGACATAGTTTACAGGTTTTGGTATATGGATCAATGTAGACAAATATGATCAAGTTTTGAGGTGCAAACCTAGGAGGAGATTCAGAGAGGTAGATATTACCTATGTCTATGATCATAGCAGTTTATATTATCATTTGACAAAGTTATAATCTTCTAAGTATCAGTATACAGAGTGTAGAGAAGAAAAGAGATAGTTGGGTAGGGATCGATCGTATGATCGGTTTGATATTTGGTAATGATTGAGCCATCATGTTTGATAAAATCTATTTTTATGTTCGATTTAGGAACACATTTTGATGATAGATCTTTCTGACACTTCACACATTATCTATTTTATTCTTGAGGCTGATAGTTAGAGTAAATATCTTTAATGATGGATATATAAGCTTGTATTTTTGAGATATTTAGTATGAGAGATGGTTGGATATAATGGAGATATGATGTATTCAATTGATGGATCTATAAGAAGAGATTCAGATATCAGTTAAGAAGATCTATATTGTACTTAATTGAACTATATAGGCATTATTGATGATATTTCTCAATTCATCCCTTTTTGGATGTAATCTTTTGTATGGAAGTGAGCCTCTAAGGGTTGTATACATATTTTTAATATGAGCAGTGAGCTCTAGGCTGTAAGCCCGAATACATGTGCATTCCCCTCATGTACTAAACCCCCAATAGAGTAACCTTATTTTTGTAGAGATAATTTGTGGGTTCCATCCCCACCGTTGTTTTTCCCTTAACTTGGTTTCCATGATAAAAATCATGGTGTTATGATGTTTTGGATGCTTTGATTTTGTTTGAGTTGTTTATTATTCATTTCCTTCAGTTTATGGTTATGCAATCAAGTTAAAAAGGTTATAAATGTTAGAACACTTATTCACCCCCCCCCTCTCAGTGTTCCTCAATACTAACAATTGGTATCAGAGCTTTGGTCCTTGGAATAAGTCTAACTGCTTCAGGAAGGTCCTAATGGCAGATTTAATAGTTTCTAGCAGTGCTCAGAGACAACTCTTGTTTGCGCTTGATAATCTTAACAAATTAAATGCTCATAACTGGGAGTTGGAAAGGAAGCTTAAGGATTTAAAGTTTTATTGAGAATTTAAAGGAACAATTGAACAAATCCATAGATAAGAGGAAAGATCTTGTTGACCAATTGAAGCTTAAAGATTATTCAAAAGCCTTTAAAGAAAAATCAGTTGAATGTGAATAAATTGTAAAAGACAGAGATAATCTAAACCATGAATTGGAAGTTGTGATAATGAAGATGAACAAGGAGATTGAAGCGAAGAAAAATATTGAGAAATCCTTGAATGAAAAAATAGAAGAATGTTACAGACTGAATGGTGAAGATGGACAATTGCAGATTAACCTTGAAGAATCCAAACAAAATGAATAGGAACTTAAAAGAGTCAATGAAGTTCTTAGGAGTGAACTTGCAATAGCTAATGAATTTAGAGAAAAATTAAAATCTAGTTCAGTGAGGCTTGATGCACAGATTGAAAGTCAAAGGCGAAAAGGAGAAACTCAAGGACTTCGATTTGAGAAAGGATAATTTTTTGGAACATGAGAGAAAAAAAAATTCATCAGAAAAATAAGACTGGAGAACCTAAGAAGACACCAATGAGGCAATAAAATTTCAATGGAAAATGCTTTGCATGTAACAAATTTGGGCATAGAGTGAAAGAATGCAGAAGCAAACCTAAGGCCACATCATTTTCTGGCTATTGTTTCACTTTCTACAACTATGGACACAAATCAAATGAATGCATATCAAAGGTGAATAATTCTGTGAACTAGAGGAACATAACATGTTACAAATGCAAAAACTTTGCATATTGTGAAGAAATGTAGATTAAAGACAAATCCACTGAACACAAGGTATGGAAATGTGATATGTTTTAATTATAAGAATTCTGGTCAAATTGCTAGGAATTGTAGATACAATAGTATAGGAGGTTCAGTAGGAAGAAACAATGCACAGAATGATAAAGGAAATAAAATAATTGATTTTGATGATATTAAGAAGGAAATGAGAAAAATGTGGGTTGGAAAATAATAGATTTATGCTACAGGAAGGATCTCACTAGCTTATTGTGTGGAAATTTCATCAGAAAATTAATTAGGTCATTAACCTAAGGGGGAGCATTTCATGAAAAATATTTACCTAACCCATGAATCTTATAAAGTAGTGAATGTGACTAGCATATGCAGATGCAAAATTGAATTTATGACATGTTATTTCATTCACAAGAATTTGGTTGATATTTTAAAAGATCGGCAATAGATTTCCTATCCTCTATTTTGAGACAATTTGAAGCTAGGGCATATTGCATTAATGTTTATCTACCTTTGGGGCATGCAAGGAAATAAAAAAGAATTTATTATCCTCATTTCTCACCTTTCGAATCGTAGAAGAGTTTGTGGAGAAGTCAAAGGAGATTTTGAAGGAGTTTGAAGTGATTCTACATCGATTTCAAAGCTCAACCCTAAAATCATCTAAAAGGTATTTTCATCATGCAGTTTCATTTTCAATGGATATATCATGGATACACCCAGAGTAGTCAATATAACAGAGCATCTTAGACCTGTATTAAAGAAACATCCATGAAGGATGATCCAGATGATGCCTTTTCATCGGTTCCCTACAGTGTTCTTCACGTCGAAAACATGAGGGAATATATTCATTTTAACTTGGAAGAATTGGGAGACAAAGAGATTGCACAACAATTAAAAGAGGTATCTAAAGATTTAATTTTGAAATATGAGTACAAGGAATCAACAGAGAAGAAGTTTGCACAGGTCATGGATTTTCCAAATTTATTCAAAGTAGACTGGGTATGTTATCTATTAAGAAGAGTGCATGATCAATTCATGTGGCTAAATAAACCCTATAAAATCACCAAGGAGGTTCTCAAGGTAGTTATAGGTTTATGTGATAGTGGAGAGGTCCCTACCCTAAAATCTATTCAGAAGGACATAGTGACAAACTTAATCAGTTCTCAGTGAGACAAGAAAGAAATAACAGTGAACAATATTCTTCAACCTAATGTGAAGTTTGCATCCATGGTACACTATTACAAGGCATTTCATTATAGAAGAGAGAACTCTATTTCCAACACAATCATATATGTTGCATATAAGATGGTAAAAGAAAATGTGGAATATGACATTTGTAAATTATCACGGAGGGATCAACTTATGAAAAATCTGGAGAAGATAAAGAAGGACAAAAATAAAATCTTCAAGTACGGATATGTGTTGATATGTTTATTTTTATATTTTATCAACTATTTTCTTGGAGTAGGAAACATTAAGTGGAAAGAAGATAAACCAGTGGCCATTTAGATCAAATAAATTTATAACATGCTAGGAGAGAAGAAAGCTAGAACTTATATGTGGGGATACTTTTAAAGTTTTCAATAATGTATGCAATTGAGATATAGGATCCCATTTGAAATAGTGAGGAAGTATGAGGAAAACATTTGTTTCATGGTAGATATTAATGCTTGTCTGATGGAGACAACAAATCTCATAACATCTTGGGTGATTCGTATGGGGTATGAGGTGTATGGTGCACTTCTTTAGGTGTATGTTGAAGATATATTGAAGAAACCCATAGGTAAATTAGATAAAAGATTCAGTACATATGTTGAGAAGATTCTTGAAGTGTTGGAGATTTGTTTATGTGCAGTGGATTGATTGTATGTTTGTCATTGATGACAATATATAATATACAGCAGCATTCTGTATGAACTTATCATAAAAGTGTTATAAAACCTTGCGCTGTTAGATACATGTTGTAGACATGCCTTGGTTACTATATTCATACACACAGGTCTAGATATGATGTTTCAGTCAAGTTGTGTAATTCTATTATTGGAAATTACAGTTCTAGAAGAGTATCTGTTCAGAGCTGACGTATTTAACATGTTTCTTGATTTGTACCTATCTTCAGGATATGTGTGTGTATATTCATGATTAGTTATGAGTTAACTATGTTTGGTTAAATGTGCCTATCATGTAACATTAGGATCATTCTATTTGAGATGATTTGGTGAAGCTGACTTAGTGAAGCATCGCGTCTGTTTAGTTTGTGTTGTGTGGACTTAATATTGTTTGTGTGCTTAGTTAAGCCAACAAAGATGTTGTTGAAGTGTTTCCAAGAGCCATCATGACCTTCTACTTTAAACAAGATACTTATAGTAGTCCGTTTGTAAATGCAAAGTGTGAATGATAAGAACAAAGACAAAAAAAGTACAGAGCAAAATATCAGAGTTGTTTCATTCATCAAGGATCTATGTGAATAAGTAGTTGAAGATTACAATACATTAGAACTAATCAAGACAATAGGTCTACTCTATAGTTCATCATCAGATATTTTGTATATCTATTCTACAGAAGGTTGTAGCCTTCACCATTGAAGCAGTGAACTTTTGGACAATGATTCCTCACCCCTAACAAGGTTATTTGTAAAGACTCTTAACAGGGTCAGACCCTTAATCAGGTCACTAAACTTATTACATTGTAAAGTACAACTCCTAATAAGGTTAAAATATCTTCTAATAGGGATTACTATAAACAAGTATAGTTCATTGTGGGTACTAATTCCCACTGGGGTTTTTACCATTTGGTTTCCCCATAACCAAATTGAAGTGTTGTCTATTGTGTTATCTAAATGTGTATTTACTTTATT
>MU224971.1:3890219-3935353 GCA_018584345.1 Thuja plicata | reverse complement strand
CTAAGAGAAAAGGTTGCAGACAAAGAAGTGAAATTGGACTATGTGAGCACCAAAGAAAAGTTGGCAGATATTTTCACAAAACCTTTATCAAAAGATACTTTTGAGTATCTCAGAGAGAAGTTGGGAGCAATTCCCTCTCCTAAGTCTGATTAGAGAATACAGGAAGGACATCAGTCCTTTGTGACTAATAAATGGTTGACTACTCTACTTCTAGAGTAGTACCTATGCCTAATGGTTTATGGCACCCTTTTCCATTGATGTCAAAGGGGGAGTATGTACTAAGGGGGGGAATATACTCTAGGGGAGTATATATATGGAACAAAAACACAGTCAGAGGAACTGCAGCAGTGTAGAGAAATCTTTGATGAGGATATTGAGAAGATTGTAAAAGAAAGAGGACACCATGAATAGAGGATGTTTTTAAAATCATATGTTTCCATCAATGTCAAAGGGGGAGATTGTTGGAGATTTTTTTCTGTGCAGTGGATTGATTGTATGTTTGTCATCGATGACAACATATAATATACAGTAGCATTCTGTATGAACTTTTCATAACAGTGTTATCCAACCTTGCATGGTTAGATACATGTTGTAGACATGCCTTGGTTACTATATTCATACACGCAGGTCTAGATATGATGTTTCAGTCAAGTTGTGTAATTTTGTTATTGGCAGTTACAGTTCTTGAAGAGTATCTGTTCAGAGTCGACATATTTAACGTGTTTCTTGAGTTGCACCTATCTTCAGGATATGTGTGTGTATATTCATGATTATTTATGAGTTAACTATGTTTGGTTAAATGCGCCTATCATGTGACATCAGGATCATTCTATTTGAGATGATTTGGTGAAGCCGACTTAGTGAAGCGTTACGTCTATTCAGTTTGTGTTGCATGGACTTAATATTGTTTGCATGCTTAGTTAAGCTAACAAATATGTTGTTGAAGTGTTTCAAAGAGCTTTCATGACCTTCTACTTTAAAGAAGATACTTATAGTAGTCTGTTTGTAAATGCAAAGTGTGAATGATAAGAATAGAGACAGAAAAAGTACATAGTAGAATATCAAAGTTGTTTCATTCATCAAGGATCTATGTGAATAAGTAGTTGAAGATTACAATACATTGGAACTGATCAAGACAATAGGTCTACTCTACAGTTCATCATCAGATATAGTGTATATCTATTCTACAGAATGTTGTAGCCTTCACCATTGAAGCAGTGAAATTTTGGACAGTGAGTCCTCACCCCTAATAGGAATATTTGTAAAAGAATCTTAACAGGGTCAGACCCTTAATCAGGTCACTATACTTATTACATTTTAAAGTACAACTCCTAACAGGGTTGAAATATCTTCTAACAGGGATTACTATAAACAAGTATAGTTCACTATGGGTACTAATTCCCACTGGGGTTTTTACCATTTGGTTTCCTCGTAACCAAATTGAAGTGTTGTCTATTGTGTTATATGAATGTGTATTTACTTTATTGTATTCTGAAGTTAATAAGAGAAAAGAATTAAATTGGCTGATAACTGATTCACCCCCCCCCCCCCCACTCTTAGTTATCCTTTGGGACTATTCTAACATGAAGTACATGAGGTTCTCACTAGGAGTGGAAGAGAAAGGGAGATTAGAAAAAAAGTTTAAATGGTTGGTGAAATGATGGGCTTCACTAAGGAAAAGGTGGCAGAAGCAAGGAAGAATTTTGAAGAAAAATAAAATGAAAATAGAAAAGAAAAGATTGTAGAAGAACCTATTAATGTTGATGATGATGCCCCTCCTAAATATATACCCTTTTCACTATCATCTAGAGGAAGAAAGATAAGGATCTCAGTGAAATCATATGTTAGTCCATTGGAGAAGAAGGTGGAAAACAAATATGATACACCTAAACCATCTACACCAAAGGCCACACCATCTAAACCTATTAAGACAAAACAAACCACAAGAAAGAGAGTCGAGGAAAAAGGAAAAATAAAAAATAAAGGATACAAAGATGATGATAAAGAAGAGCCAAATGACTTAGATGAGGATGTGAAGAAGTTGATAATGGAAGGAGCTAAGGTAGCTAGAGTGGTGAGTGGCCCTGCACCTAAGAAAGATGTTAAAGCTGAGGAGCCTGCTCTTATATTTGGTAAACCACTTTTCTCATGTAATGATACTTTGCAGAATATGACACATCATGGGATATTAGTTCAATTGAAGAAATAGTATAGCTTGTATGATGATTATAATGATGAGAAAATAAAATTGGAAGGAGTGATTGAGTATCTGAGTAAGTATATAGAGAATTTGTTGAGATCAAAGCAAACATCCCTAATAATCTATTTGATATACTTAAAGCTAGGATATTGATAACATAGAAGAAGGATAAGGATATCAGAGAATTCATATTGATCAATTTATGTCATGTCATTTCCAAGGAGGAAATAGACATTCTACTTGATGAAGAAAAGAAAAAGTTGAACTGGAATTCAAGGATAAACAAGCTTATGCTTGTAAACATTGATGAGGTGACCAAAGAAATGGAGAAGTTAATGACACAAATTATGATGAGAAATTAGTATGAATTTAATCAGAAGAGTAATGAGTAGATAGATGAACCAGTGGATACATCATTTCCTATGACTACAAATGAACTAGACATCTTTATTTTTGGTCTTCCTATTACACCTTCAGTTGGCGGTAGAGAAGAAGATATTTCTAGAGTTATTAACTACAAGGAAACAATAAAAGAAGGAGAATATGATTTAGATATGGAGAATAAATAAGATGAATAAAAAGACAAATCAGATGATCAAAAACATGGAAATAAAGAGGTCAAAGGAGAAAAAGAGAAAATGATAGATCAAACTCATGCAGAAGTTGATCAGATAGGTTTGGTGGTAAAGAATGATATTCATGAAGTGGAAAGAGACACTAAAAAGGTAGTAGGAGATAAATACATTACTAATTCAGATGATGTGAAGGTGATTCAAGGTCCAATTCAATTAGATACTCTTAATCCTAAAAATTTAATGGACATTGCCACTGTAGCACACACTAGAGAAAGAAATCAGATCTTTAGGACGCATAGGAAAGATAGTGAGTTACTTACTTTGGCATCTTAATTTTTGTGCAAGATCATGCCTACCTATGAATTGAATCAGAATGAATAAACCTTGGGTCTTGTAAAGTTTATTGAAGGCCTCAAATACACATTTTGAATCATTAGAGCAGTCAACATTGAAGGTACAAGGTGATTATGAGATTAAGAGACTCAATGAGTTAAAGGCTAAGATTGCCATGAACAAGACCTATTTGGGCCTAACAATTCAAGGAGTAAAGAATCCATTGACTAAGGCAAGCAAAATATATAAACAATGTATTGATTATATTGGATGTGTATAAGATGTTAACAAGGTCATTAAGGAGTTAAAAGGAGAAGCTAACTGAATTGTCAAAGTCTTTTGATCCTTTGAAGACTTTAGCCTCAGTTCATGGAGCTTGGGTGACTACACTAAATGATAAAATTAAAACACTTGGCACTGAGGAGGAAAGAGTTAAGGAAGAATCGGCTAGCTTATGAACCTAATTGTTCCTAAGCTTGACATTTTGGTGAACAGTTTGAAGGAAGCAGATCAAACCTACAATCTACTAGAAAATTCATATCTTATTTCTACTAAGAAGATATTTTATGAAATATGTGGGTAGATTGATATTATGGAGAGCATGAAGAAGATTTGGGACAATGATTTTGCAACTCTAAGGAATAATTTTTCAGATATATTCAAGCTCTTGTTAGTATAACTTGAACACTCTTGTATATAGCAGATGATATAGGATTTTGGTAGTTGAATTTTGAGGACCCCAACCTTTTCCATTGATTCCAAAGGGGGAGAGACAAGGAGATAAAAATAACAAATTCAGCTAAGGAGGAGTACACATTTTTGGTTAGGAAGAAATATTTTTGGAGTTTGGTAGTTTGGTAATTTTGGACACTTAGTCATTTTTTTCTAAGTGTTGCAATCAATGTCAAAGGGGGAGATTGTTGGAAAGAGACACTGATATGGAGGATTTGTATGTTGTCATTGATGGAAACTATACACTATTCTAGTGATGACTTGTTATGATATGGTGATACTGAAGGATAGACTATCAAATTTGGCTAAGTATGGAATAGCAAACACCATTTATATATTTTGGTATATGGATTGGCGCAGATGCATATGATCAATTTTTTAGGTGCAAACCTCAGAGGAGATTTAGAGTGGTATATATTATATTTTTCTATGACCATAGTAGTTTATATTTTTATTTGATAGAGTTATAGTCTTATGAGTATCAGTATGTAGAGTGTAGAGAATAAGAGAGACAATTGACTAGTAGATCGATCAGCAATCCTATTGGATCAATGATCCTATCAGTTTGATTGTTGGTAATGATTTAACTAAAATATTTGATAACATCTATGCTTTTTTGAGATTACAAACATGTTTTGATGACCGATCTAGCTTACACTTCACACGTTATCTATTTTTTTCTTGAGGCTGATAGTTAGAGTAAATATCTTTAATGGTGGATATATAAGCTCAAGTTTTTGAGATGTTTAGTATGAGTGATGGTTAGATATAATTGAGATATTTTGTATTTTATTGATGTATATGTGAAAATATATTTGACTATTAGTAAAGCATATCTATATTGTACTTAATGGAACTATATAGGCATTTTTGATTCTATTTCTCAGGTCATCCCTTTTTGGATGTAATCTTTTGTATGCCAGTTAGCCTCTAAGGGTTGTATACCTATTTTTTAATATGATAAGTGAGCTCTAGGCTATAAGCCTTAATGTATTTGAATTCCCCTCATGTACTAAACCCCTAAAATGGTAACCTTATTTATGTAGAGATAATTTGTAGGTTCCATCCCCACTGTGGTTTTTCCCTTAATTAGGTTTCCGCAATAAAAATCATGGTGTTATGATGTTGTAGATTGTTTTCTTTTATTTGAGTTATTTATTATTCATTTATTTTAAGTTTATGGTTACGCAATCAAGTTAAAAAGATTATAAATGCTAGAACATTGATTCACCCCCCCCCCCCCCCACCCCCCGCCCTCTCAGTGTTCCTCATTCCTAACAATATTTGGGTGCTCCTAGTTGGTTTTGTGACTGGTACTAGATTAGAGATCCATTATGAATAATTAATAAGTTTAATAAATCCCACATCTAACATCTTTTGAATTTATTCTTTGACTAATAATAGAATTTGAGTTTATATTTTTCTTACTTTTTTAAAAAACATTTTAGCTCCAATATGTATTATTGAGTGATATAATGTCAATTCAAGGTCAAGTCCAAGCATATTATTATACATATATAACTAGGCCATTTTTTTTTCCTTTATTGAAAGAATTTGATAAAAATTTATATTTCTTATTCTAACAAAGAAGCTAAAAAATGACTTATCTTAGGAAGCTTTATTGTTCTAATATTCGCATCTTCATATTTTTCAACAAGGATTGTATATCTCTCTTGGTTGGTATATTTGGGGAAGATGTCAAATCTTTCATCCTTGGATGCCTCAAAAATATTTTCATCCTTAATAGATCCATTCTTAATTTTTATGGTCCAAAAGTTCCTTTTGATTTTCACTAGGGGGTCCCACCTTTTATTTATTTTTATATCCTTGTGATTCTAAGTTTTGGCACCCTCAAAAAAGTTTATTTTACCATCAATTTATATGGAAAACCATATCTCTAATCTCCCAAGAGTATACTATCTCATACTCTCATAAATTTACTAATAGCTTCATCATTTTGGGATTTATCTAAACTCAATGGTCCTTGTTGGTTCCAACCAATGAGTTGTAGATAGATGAATGGAAGTGTATAATTAGTTGTTTTAAGAGATTAAAATGTTATGGTATTTTTAGAAATTTTCTTGAATAATTCAGCAATGTGTGAGAAGGAATATTTAAAGCTACTATTATTATTAGGTTTGACATTGTAAATATGCTCTCACAACCTCTATAAGGATAAAAATTGATATATATGGCCTCAATTTTAGGCGTCTCATTCCCTAACCCATGATAATATGGTTATTTGGTTATCTATAGAGGTTCTTTTATTTCACACTTATGAATACTAGGACCACTTTTTCCATCATATCCCATTTGCTTCATCATTTAGAACCCCTTAGAATATTGTTCTACATGTAACTTAACAAGCATGTTATTATTGTCTATGTACAACCATGTGGATATCGCTTCTTCAATTTTCTCTTTTATCAAGTTCACCCCATTTTTTGAATATTCTATGTTTTCATTGAATGATAACAATTGGAAAAAATTTAAAGTGTTTGGGTTACCGTAGGATATAGGTATAATAGAAGTTTTCCAATGCTAAAATATCCTTTCGTGATGCATTCTTCACACCCTTCATTGTGTACCTAAATCTTGATCTCGGGAATAGGGATGGATTGGTTTGTGGCTTTTTTAGTGTATTTTTATCAATATAGGATGAAGGATATGAGGAGGATGTTGCCTCACCATTGATAGGAATCGGATGCTCATCTTTTTATTTTATCTTTATGTAATAATAAAAATGATTTGGCTCTCCTACAATAGTTACTTCCATTTTATTATATTGGTTTTTCAAGAACTGGTGTTAAGTGGATGGAATCGCTCTCATGGCATGTATCCATGGATGACCAAGCTTCAAGAATTGATAAATCATATCCTTGACAATAGGACCAACTTGGATGGTAAGTATCAGTGTACCATTAGAGGCACATTCTACTTCAACATATGTTTTAATAATGATTTTATTAGTTAAATCTATAACTTTATTAGCGCATCCCAATGGTTTAATCAATTATAATATGCATATATTCAAAATTTTCCATTATCTATCATTACCCATTGATTTTATAAATATAAATGATGACTTTGAGGTGGAGAGGAACATTATGATTGGGATCAAAAATGCCATTTTTTTTAAAGATCAAGTGATAGGGATATGTTGGGTATCCTACCATGGCTTGAAATTATTTGATATTTAGATAAATGATAATAGAGGAATCTTGTAGGTATTTATAAAAAATGGGCTTATTTGTGGGGGAGATACATATAAGTTTAAAGATTGATGTAGCCAAGGATAGTGGGAACTCACTGAGTCTAACCAATCCTTGGAGAAAGAGTCACAAAATGGAAGCAAAAGAAAACAAGAGGAAATGAATGCAAGAACAACCTTCTTATTATTGAGTGATCAGTTACAAGCACAATAAAAATGTGTGATAGATTTCAGGAATACACACCTGATTAGAACCTTCAATAGGTTATCTTTTTATACCATCTATTATTACATGCGACTACATGAACATTCAATAGGTCCTTTCTTCATTCTGATCTACTATTCAGAATCCTACAAGTGCTAAGATCCTATTCTATTTTTTCTCTCTTCTCCTTATTAAGAAAACAATTACAAGAGTATATAAGGCCTTCACAAACAATATGTTAGCCCAAGGAAGATTATATTTTTCAATAAAATAAAATATATTACAAAAATAGGTCAGGACCCAAAATCATAAGGATCTTCATCCAATGAGTGGAATATGAAACTTGATCCCTTAAGTAGGTCAGCCACAAATGTAACACCATCAATAAATGAGTTGTTAAGCTTCAACAATCAAGAAAACCTTCATAATATTGAAAAACATTAAGACTTACCGAAAACATGAAGAATATGATATTCTCACCAAGAATCTGAAAGATCTTAAACATGAAGCAACCAAATGATGTGCAATCCTAGGAAGGTGACAAGGATGAAGCCACGAACATGCATAAAGGATCGTAGCCTCTATGAATAAGTGTAGAATGATCGCAAAAAGAAAAACCATAACTGATCAAATAGGAAAATTAGAAAACAAATAGTTTTGGTTAATGGAAGATTGCCAAGATCCCAAGATGCTCCTACATCAAAGATGGATATTTTTGCAGGTGTTTTCTTGAATTGGTCTAAAATATTATATCAATTTGTAGATTGTTATTTTGACATAGCTCTTTGGACTCTAACCTTGGTTTTACAAGTAATGACAACACACTTGGGATTTTTATTTTTAATGGAAAGTGTAGATATGTGGTTGTAATTTTTATATACATGTTCAATGATATGCTTAGAATTCGCATTACTATGGTTAGTAGTATTGTTGGAGGTATTATTCAGATTGGAATAATTACCTTGATTGGAGGAATTGCCTATTATATGTTTGTGTATTGCATCCTTGAAATAACATGGTCATTTTTTGAGGAGCCTTATTTATGTTCATTACAATGTCTCCTTTGTTAATGAGGTCTTGTATAGGCTTTTTCAATTTAAAAAAATCTAAAGTTTTATGACCATAAAATTTATAGTACTCACAAAATTAAATATATTTTCACCAAGGTGGTTTTAGTGGATATTCATATTGTCTAATTTCTAGGAGTGTTATCAAATTTGATTTTACCAAATTTCAAAGTTCTACCTCTAGTGATTCTCTCAACACAATATATTTTTATTTCACATGGGTAGTTTGTTAGAGAGTACCTTGTGGTGCATTTATTTGAAGAGTAGGTGGTTTCTAAATAGTAGATGACATTAGTACTTATAGGATTATTGAGAGTTGAGCTTTTTGAATTTCCTTAGCATTGACTATACTATCATTGATTGTGTTGTTTATTTATTTTCCTACAAGTGAGGCTTTTTGTTGGATGAACTTTGATTTTCTTTATTTTCCTTATAAATCTTGAGAAGTCCTTTTTTATGAGGGATTTTTCATTTTTTTGTCCTTTTTATATGAATTCATCAATAACTGGAGTCTTGGACTTCTAGGTGATATCTCATTTCTTGATTAAAGTTTTATATAAAAATTTGTAACAATTATTTTTTAGGGGTATGATATGGGCATTTACTATAAATATTTCTCTATATTTATAAGAAAGAGACAAAGGATTTGCCATTTATTTGTTTAGTTTTAAAGAGATCATTCATGGTAACTACACATTTAATATTATAAAATAAATGTGTTAAAATTTCCTCTACAATTTTATTAAAACTTTTGATGTCATGAGGAAGATGAGAGAACTTGATAATGGTTTGCCCGCTTAAACTTTGTGGGAAGAGATGCATAAGATTGGTACCATTTGTAAGTGAAATACATAGAAGAGACATAAAACTTATCAATGTGGTTTCTCAAGTCTCTCTTTCCTTTATACTTATCAAATTTAAACATGTCAAAGTTCTGAGGAAAGGGAATCGTTGGTAGTATTTGATTGAATGGATAAGGACATATATCCTACATGGTATAAATCTTCTTTGTTATTCCATGTTACATATTTGTAATCTATTATTGAAGTTTATGAGCTTAATTTACCAATGTATCTATAGGTGGTGGAATATAAGTGTTGTTATAGTTTATGATGGATCCCAATAAGTTTGGGATAAAAGCTTAAGATTGGATGGTATTGCAATATAGTTAAATTTTTAGTTTTTGTATGAATCTATTTTTATCTTGATATGCAGGTGGTATGTATTAGAGTTTTTATGAGAGGTGTTAGTTTTAAAGTTGCACATTTTGTTTATTTTTTTTGTTTAAATTGTTGGTTCTAGTTTGGGTTTGGAATGTTGTTTTCTGGTTGAGATTAAATGATATGTTGTTTTGTGGGATGATTTTTGTGATATGGTGTTGTAAATTTTTTTTAATGGATTATGAAAAGGCACTTGTCTTTTGGCTATATAAGAATTTCGTTTAACGGTTACAATGTGGTATTTGTGTTTGGTAATTTTAAACATTGGTTAATTTGGGGTATGTTTTTGTAATTCTTCATATTTTAGGTAGATGGTTGAAGTATGAACCCTTGGTGAGGTTGAAATGTGTGTATGTTTTAAGGTACAAAACCAAAGTTAAAATGATGTATCTTGATTTTCAAAGTGTGCTATTGAAATGAATGTAATAGTAGCTTGAGGTAAAATTAGATTTTGAAAAGGTGGACTATCAAATTGTAGGTTATTTGGAGTTTGTGGATGTATATAAACATGAATGCAGCTAGTGGGGATGTCATTTTGAGGTTTAGATATGTAAAGTTGTTAAGATGTGGGTTTGTTTAGCGTAAGTATTCTAAGAGGATGATCAAATCATTGGCAAGAGAAACTATTTTTTTTATTGTATGTTGTCACTGATGGAAAACATACATGATTATGGAGGTTATTTATCATACTTTGATCATACTAAAGGTCAAAGTGCAGATTTGGACAAGTATGGGAAAATCGGATAAGTATACGATTTTTTATATATGGATTGGTACAGGAAAGTATGATCGAGTCTTGAGGTGCATACCTAGGAGGAGATTAAAAGAGGTATTATCTACCTTATTCTATGTTCTTAGTACTTAATTTTATCACTTGTTCAAGTTATATCTTTCTCAGTAACGGATATATAGAATACAGTGAAGAAAAGAGATTGTTGGTTATTGGATCAATTAGTGATCCTATCATATAGATGATCTGATCGGTTTGATAGTTGGATATGATAAATTCGACATGTATGATGACATCTATGCTTTTTTTTAAGGTTAGGAACATATTTTGAGGATGGATCTGGCTGACACTTCACACACTACTCATATTATTCTTGAGGCTGACAATTGGATTTATTACCTTTCCTAATGGATATATAAGCAAGTAATATTATTACTCCTTCTATCCTAGAAATGGGTGCAAAGGTTTCTCCATAGTCAATTCCTTCTTCTTGTGCATACCCCTTGCATACTAGTCTTGCTTTATTTCTTGTGACTTCTCCATTCTCATTCAGCTTATTCCTAAATATCCATTTTGTACCGATGACATTCTTGTCATCTGGTCTTAGTACAAGTGTCCATGTCTTGTTTTTCTCTATCTACTCAATCTCTTCATTCATAGTAATTATCCATTCATCATTATCTAGTGCAGTTGTGATATATTTGGGCTCATAATCACAAATAAGACATCTTGTATTTAGAGACTTACTTTTGGTTCTCATACCATCCTTTTTATCTCCTATGATCTAGTTCTATGGATGGTTCCTTTTGACATATCTTGCAAGTACAAGTTCATCTCTTTGTCTATCATCTTGATCATCATTTTGTTCTTCATTCTGTTCTCCATCACTTTGTGCATCATTTTGAGCAATATTCTGATCATCGATATTTGCAGCCTGATGCTCAGGTGCAATGATTTGTTTCTCGGGAGCTCTACATTTTTGGTCAGGTAGAGTGTCAGGTTCCTCATTGTAAGTAAAATTAATATAGTCCTCTGGTTCTTTAGTGCTTTCCTTTTCATTTTTCTCTGCAAATTCATCTATCTTTACATTTGCACTTTCAACAATTTTGTTAGAGGCTTTATTTAGACATTTATAGGCATTTCTCTTAGTAGAATACCCTAGAAATATTCCTTCATCACTCTTGGAGTCAATTTTTCCATTTCTATCATCTTTTAAGATATAAAATTGACTGCCAAAAATTTTGAAATAACTTACATTGGGTGTGTATCCATACCATAGCTCATAAGGTGTCTTTTTGGTGTCTTTCTTCAATTGTACTCTGTTCAATGTATAAACAGCAGTACTGATAGCTTCCCTCTAGAAGATTTGGGTGATTCCTTTCTCTATCATCAGTGTCCTTGCACAATCAACTATGGATATGTTCCTTCTTTTAGCAATTCCATTTTGTTGTGGTGTTCTCAGTGCAGAGACTTGTCTTTTGATTCCATGCTCATTACCAAAGTTAGTGAATTCATCTAAAATAAATTCCCCTCCTCTATCTGACCTTAATCATTTTAACTCCTTTCCACTTTGCTTCTCAACCATTGCCTTATACAATTTAAACATCTTAAATCCTTCTGATTTATCTTTTAGAAACATGTTTGTCATCATTCTAGTGTAATCATCAACAAAGAGAATAAAATATCTATCTCCATAATAAATTTTTGTCCTCATAGGTCCACATAAACTAGTATGGACTAATTCTAGAATTGCATCAGATGTATGGGTTTTTCTTTTAAAACTAGACTTTGTCATTTTACCTTTTTGACAATTCTTACACATGATGTTGCTAGACTTGGTCATCATCGGTAAGCCTCTGACATTTCTCTTTTTCCTAATCTTTATCATGTTGTCAAAGTTCACATGACACAATCTTTTGTGCCACAGCCATATGTCTTTGTTTGTAGCAATCAAACAAGTGGTGTCAGTATCATTCAGATAGAATAAGATACCTTTTGTCTGCTCACCGGTACCAATCAGATTTCCTAATTTATTGAAGATCTTTGCCTTCTTATTTTCAAAAGCTACTTTATGACCTGAATTATTCAACTGAGAAACACTCAATAGATTATAATTTAATCCATTTACCAAATAAGTATTTTCACATTTTATCTGGTTATTCAACATTATAGTTCCTCTACCTTCAACTGGACAAGGTGTGTCATTACCCATTCTTACTGAACCACCTTTATAGTATTCAAAAGTCTCAAACTTTTGCTTATCACCGGTCATATGGTGAGTGCAGCTACTATCTATGATCCAGAAATCATTTTTACTAACCTTAGATATGAGTGCAGTTTCTACATACCTTTCTTCATCATCATCTGAATCATCTTTTACTGCCACAAACACCATCTCAATGTCTTCATCAGATTCGGTGTCAGTATCATCGTATTTTCATTTTTCTAGGTAACTATCCTTCTTTCCTTTATCCTTGTAGTCTCGGGTATTTCTTCTTTCTATTTTGCGGTAGCTTCTGTAATCACCTCTGTCAAATTTCTTTTCAAATGATCTGTCATTACTTCTGTCATCTTTTCTTATGTTAGTACATCTTGCAGAAAAGTCTCCAATCTATTTATAATTAAAACAAACAAGTGGTAATTTACCTTTGTATTTACCTTTGCCTCTCTGCATTCTTCTAGCCATAAGTGCTTCAATTTCATCAAGATCATCTTCTTCCCTTTCACTATCACTATCTTTTCTCATAGTGTTTGTATGACTTGATTTATTCTCATAGAATTTTTCAATGCAGACTCTATGTTTGGTAAGACAATATTATCAAAGTTGTTCATCTCAAATGAAATTAGTCTTCCAATCAAACTGTCTAGAGTAACATTTCTATTTTCTACTGCTCTCATTTCTTAAATGGAAGATACTCTAATAGCATAAGTAGGCAGTAAGGTTATTAGAATTTTACTTACCATTGTATCTTCTTCTAGTACACCTCCAACTCCTCAGATAGCATTGATTGCCTCTTTGATTCTTGTGTTGTACTGAGTGATGTTTTCACCTTATTTCATTTTGAGATCATCAAACTTTCCTCTAAGGATTTCTTCCTTGGCTCTCAAAACATTCGTGTCACCACCATGTACAAGCATCAATTTTTCCCACATCTGCTTTGTAGTCTTACAGGTTTTGACATCTTCAAATTTAGCATCAGAGAGTAAGGAAGAAAGCTATATCGTCATGCAATTGTTCTCATGCTTCTCTCTCAATTGTTCAACTATCGGTGCTCATGTGGGAAACACATATTCAACATCTAAGTATTGAGTAACATAATTACCAGTACCTGATAGGTGGAGTCTTATTCTACTCTGCCATGAAGCATAATTATCTTTGTTCAACTTGGGCACATCTCATTTGTTCATCTTGTAATATTTATCTTAGGTCTTGAAACCTTCCTTCTAAGAACACAAGCTCTGATACTAATTGTTAGTAATAACTGAGAGGGGGGTGAATCAGTGGCCTCAAAATTAATCCTTATATAAACCCTTAAAACTTATAACCACTAATTATATCTCAAGTTATCTTCTATCCTACAAGATGTATGCCTTGAAATACTTATACCAATTTACTACTTGTTGGATTGCTTTGTTAATCTCTCTTCTGTATGATTACTGATAAGTATTCATCTATTTACCAAAACATAGTAAATATGCAGAGTATATCGATCAATCCATAAATGTAAAACAGTAAAGTAATAAACCATAAACACATAACACAAGGTTTTTAACGTGGAAACCATGTTAAGGGAAAAACCACTGGGACCGGTACCCCAAATTTTCACTCTTCTAAAGTGAGATCTGCTAGGAACCAACCCTGTTAAAGGTTACAAACACACTATTAGGTGTGACCTTGTTAGAGGATTTAGAAATAGTTTTTCAACTAGTATCTGGCATCTAATTCTTCCATCCTTGATCAAACACTCACTTGGCCTGTCAATAGGTATCGAGCATATCCAATGCTACTTTTGTGATCAAACTTTTTGATACTCCTTGGTATGTATCTCAATTGTAAAAGACTTTTAAGTCCTGCTCGGTTAAGAGGATTATATGCTTCAATGGTTAAACTGAAACACTAATGATTTGTTCATACATACAACTCAATTGCAGATTTTCATATCTATTGTAAGTCCATTACCTCTCTGATCAATATAATCACTTATACCTTTGCTCCACACTATTCTGCTCTATGATGCTTGTCTCACTGTTCATCAGTGTCTAAAGAATCTATCTCTTTCCTCAGCTTGTTGATTAGAACTGAATGAAGACTTTTTTCTGCTTTAGATTTTCTTTAGCATCTTTCCTCTATTCTCTTGTTCACCCAACAATTCGTAATGAATTGAGTTTGTCTCTATATAGACATCATTTCCCCTTTTCTTGGCTTTCTTGATTCTTGGCGTGTTCCACAATTCTTGCCAATAGATTTAAATCAAACTCTTGATTTATCTCATAGAGATCTTCTTGCCAACTGGACAAATTAGCTTTAAATCACTTACTTATCTCTGACTTTATTTGGATGATTAAAACAATGATAAGTATCCATTAATTCTATCTTTAGCTTCTTGACAGCTAAGCATTTTGTCATTTTCTGAACTCTCTATTCTATTGGTCAACACTTCAGTTAGTCATCAGTGATGACTGACTGTTTCACCAGTGTGACTTCAGTTGTCATCGGGATCTCCATCCTTGTCTTCTTCGTCGGGAAACACTAAAATTCTTTTCGTCGGGTTACTCTGTGTTTTTCTCATCAGGAAACACTGTAACTCTTCTCATCGATAATTTTGTGCATTAGCTCATCAGGTAACACTTGACTCTACTCTTTTACTCTGACCATCGGTGTGCACTCCATTGGTGTATGCAGTCACTTGGTGAATACTTGACTTGTATGCATTACTGATAGCATAGTCTTGATTTATCAGTTCTTTGAAGTCTTTGGCAGTATTTCCATGACCATACAGATTATATCAAGTTGACATCAATGACAATACAATATATTGACTAATTTAATGCCTAGCATGATCATCAACTTAACATCTTCAAACATTCAATCAGTTACATGTCATCAAGATCTTGTTAAATAGTTAAAGAAGAAAGGAAGAACTAATGATTCAAAAGCCTTGAAAAAAAATTAGAAGAGTGTGAAAAGATCACAAAAGACAAAGACAATCTGAAGCATGAAATGGAATTCATGGTAATGAAGATGGCCAAGGAGATTGAAGCGAATAAAAATATTAACCAAACCTTGAAGGAAAAAAACTTAGGAGTGTCATAAAATAAATTGTGAGGTTGGAAAAGTGTAGATTAATCTTAAGAAATTGAGAGACAATGAGCAGGAACTTGAAAGGACAATTAAAGTTCTTAGGATTAAACTTGCTACAGCTAATGAATTCAAAGAAAAATTTAAATCTAGTACTGTGAAGCTTGATGAATATCTATGAATCCTCAGGGAAAAAGGAGAGACATGCAAACTTGGATTTAAGAAGGGATAAATTTTTGGATCTGGTTAGATCAGTACCTTATAAAACAAATAGATGGAGGAACCTAAAATAACACCTATGAGGAAACCTAATGGATAAAAATTTGATGGGAGGTCTTTTTCATGCAAAAAATTTTGTCATAAAGAAAATTAATTCAAGAGTAGACCAAATACCACATTCTTTTCTAGCTATTGTTACACTTGCTACAACTATGGACACAAATCAAATGAATCCAGATTAAAGGTGAATAAGTATGTGAACCAGAGGAACATAGCCTCCTAATAATTTTGGACACATTGTGAAGCAATGCAGATTAAGGACAAATCCAACGAACACAAGGTATGAAAATGTGATATGTTTAATTTCAAAAAATTTGGTCATATTGCTAAGAATTGCACATACAATAATGTAAGAGGTTGGGTAGTAAGAAACAATGTGCAGAATGATAAAAGAAAGAAAATAATTGATGTTAATGAATTTAAGAAGGAAATAAGAAAGGAATGGGTTAGAAAAGAATAGATTGATGCTACTAGAAGGATCACACCAGTATTTGGTGTGGAAATATCATCAGGAAACTAATTAGGTCAATGACCTAAGGAAGATTTTTTCATGAAAAATTTTACCTGACCCCTGAATCAGATAAAGAAATGAATGTGATCGGCATATTAATATGTATAAATATATTTATGAGTGAGATCTGATGGGTGTCAAAAATGGTTAACATTTATAGCGACTCATGGGGGTACAAGTCTGCTATGTGCAAAGATCAGTAGTCTAGTAATATATTGGGAATGGAGTCATTGAAGAACCTACAACTCTTCTATAACTGAACAAAACTTCAAAACTTGTTGTCTCAAAAAAATATAGTTGTGCTCGTGCACTTCTTTGAAAATTGAAAAGAACTTAAACTAATATGTACAAAAACCTTAAATTTATTTAAAAGCAAAGCTTAAGATGAATCTCACTGAATAGGATTGGAAGGACCTCACTATCAGGCCTCAATAGATGAAAAGTGTTAGCCTCTTTGCAACTGGAAATAACATATGGGTCACTCCACATGGAATAAAAATTGGAGCATCATCCTGGTTTGGCTTTGTCAGTATCCCATTTGAGAACAAGGTCACTCTCTTCAAAGACTTTAACAGTAGCTTTCATGTCAAAATTCTTCTTGACTTGTCATCAATGTTTTTCAAGTGTCCTCGTGGACTGATTTGTGACCTTTTCAAGCTCCATTATCTCAACCATTTTTAATTTCATGGAATCACCTTCTTCTAGCTCCAACTGATGCGCTAACTTGAGAAAGGGATAGTCTGGTGAAAGAGGAAGCCTTCCTTCTCTCCCATTTACCAACATGAAGGGTGAATTTCCAATCACTCTCTTGGGTATGATTCGATCATCCCATAATTTTTTTCACATTTTAATATATTAGGATCTCAGATTGTCTTCAAGGGTTCTCTTGATAATCCGGATGAAATTCTTATTGGAGGAGTCATCTAGGCCAATACCTTGAGGGTAATAATTTGAAGAAGCCTTGAAATATACACCATGTTCTATTGCCCAAGATTTTATATTGGCTTCAAAAAAGGACTTAGCATTATTTGAAATGATATTCAAAGGAGCACCAAATCTGGTTGTGATTCCATCAATAAATTCAACCACTAAAGTCTCTATGGCATCCTTCAAGGCTACTACCTCTGTCCACCTTTTGAAGTAATCTATGGATGCCAAGATCCATTTCTAACTAGAGCTAGATGGAGGGTTTATTGGACCAATAAAATCCAAACCCCATTGAGTGAATGGTTGGTCAACCTATATAGGATGGAGAGGAAGGGCATCCAATCTCTTCTTGCCTAAAAAGAAAGCACATTTCTTACATCTTCTCACCCACTGATTAAGATCCTTAAACAAGGTTGGCCAATAATAGTCAGCCCTCATTATCTTCATGGATGTGATTCTTTTTGAAGAGTAACCACCTTAAGTTCCATCATGAAACTCCTCTAGCAGTCTGTTAGTATGATTGTTTTTTATTCATCTTAGTAAGACTCCATTGGAATATTTTCTAAATAGTATATTATCCACCAAGTCATAAGGAATATACTGTAATCTAAATTTTCTCCTTTTAGCTTTGTTTAGACCTTGTGGATATCTTCCTTCTAAGAAGAAGGTAGTCATGCAATACAACTAATGATTATGATTTCCATCCTTAGCTAGTTGTTCACCTTGCAATAAGAGGGTAGCCTCCTTTGGTGTCTCGAAAGCTGAGACCATTTGTTCACATAGGCCTTTGCCTCTTACTAACTTGGTTATCTTTATTTCAATGTCATATTACCTGACTTTGTTAATCCATCCATCCCTCTTTTTACTAATGTCCTTGTTTAAAATAAAGTCCTTCACATCTGCATGTGGGACCAAGAGTTGGATCTTGTTGTTGGATACGTGTCTAAAATTTTTTAGAGCTCTTATGATAGAAATAAATTTTCTTTCTACATATCTATATCTTCCTTCATATTCTTTAATACCCTCACTGAATAAAACAATGGGATGCTCCATACTTTCTGAATTTAGTTGTGTTAGAACAACTGTTATGCTAGATTCTCCTCCAAGAGTATAGAGGATAATTTTTTTGTTAAAATTAGGATTGACAATAGTGGAAGAAAATTAAATTGTTGTTTTAACATCCTCAAAATATATCTTTCCCTCCTTGGTCCATCTGAACTCTATTCTCTTCTTTAGCATGATTGTAAGAGGTTTAACCATAGTAGCAAGGTTAGGAATGAACCTTCTTACAAAATAGATCCTACCAAGGAAACTTTGTAATGATTTATTGTGAATAGGAAGTGGAAGATAAAGAATAGCCTCCACTCTCTCTATATATATATTCAATTCATCCTTTCATACAATGTGTCCTAAAAGCTTTCCCTGATTTATAGAAAACACAGTTTTTCTAGGATTCAAAGACACACCATATTCTCTGCATTTGATGAACACTTCCCTTAGATGATCAAGGTGATCTGTTGCATGCTTGGAGTGGATGGTTATATCATTAATATATATTAGCACAAACTATGCCAATACACCTTTAAAGGCCATATATATTTCCTTTTGGAATGCAGCACCTACATTAGTTAGCCCAAATGGAATTTTATAATAATCATAGGTGCCCCATTTAGTGGTAAATGTTGTCTTGTATTGGCATGATTCTTGCACTAAGCTTTGGTTATAACCTAAATAACCATCTAGAAAAGAAAACCATTCTAAACCACTAATTTTGGATAAAATATACTCCATGGAGCAAGGGGATGATGGTCTTTAAGGGAAACCTTAAGGTCTCTAAAGTCCACATATAATCTAATTTCTTCATTCTTATTCCTTACAAGATCAAGATTAGCTACCCAAGAAGAATTCTTAATAGGAAATATTATATTTGTTTCTATAAGTTTTCATATTTTTTTTCTCATCAAGTGTTCAATATTAGGGTTGACATGTCTCTATTTTTGTCTAACTAGTTTTGAAATAGCATTTAACTCTATAGTATGTTGAGACAAACTTGGGTCAAAACCATTTAAGTCCCCATATTTCCAAGCAATAACATCATTGAATTCTTGACATAAATTAATGAAAAATTCTTGTTCAGTCTTAGAGCATACCTTTCCCAAATTAAGAGTCTTTCCATCAGCAATGGTGACGAGTCTATAGTCATCTTTCTTTGCAGCCAGGTTGAGACCTTTTCTTCATGATTGATCATTAGAGTTTAAGATACCCTCCAAGGTGACTAAACCTTTAGGTAGCTTATTATAATTGAGTCTCATGATCTAATCTCCATATTGACTTTGTAACTTAGACTGATTTTTAGCATAAAATTTTGCTTCATGTTGTAGGAAATTGACAATCTACAAATTAGAATAAAAAAATTACCAAATTGTATAATTTTTTGGGACAGAAAGCCTTACAATCAGTCTAATATATTGCTCCTTTATGTCTACAACATACTCTAGTATGTCATAATGAGAACCAACTACTGCAATTTTATCATCGGGTTTATTCTTGTTTCTAAGAACTATCTGAATATTGAAAGCTTGAGAAGCCTCAAGTAGATCCCAAAATTTTGTACTTATATGATTTGAGGAGGTTGTTCTCTGTGAATTCTGATTCTTAATCAGATTAACAACCAACTGACTATCTCCAAAGACATGTAAATATTTTATACCTTTTCTTTGTAAAAGTTGGAGACCTTGGACAAAGACTTCATACTCGGCTACATTGTTAGTGTAGTTGAACTAGAGTCTATATGAAGAATAATATGTCTCCAAATTTGGAGAAACAAGCATTACGTTAGCACTTGAACCGTTCTTATTCCTTGAGCTATCAAAGAAAAAACTCCATAATCTATTACTATTTTCATGTTCTTTCATAATATTGCAGATAAGAGCATCCTCTTCATGTATACAATAATTTCCAAGGCCTCTTCCTTCAACCTCTTGTACTAGATCAAATTGAAAAGCATTAGCCCACTCATCCAATAAATAATCCAAAACCTCTGTTAAGAGAGTAAAAGATTCATGAACTATGAATTCCTCTTCTTCTTCATGGAGTGCATAATTCCTATTTAAGGATCTTGGTGTATAGGGATCTATGTGATTGAAAGGAAATGGCTCTACTTTGATGGAAGCCTTTATCCCATACCTAGTTCTGAAGAAAATCTAGGACCAATTAGATGCAATATAGCCTCATGTTAAGCCCAAAAGAAGGCAAGCACAACTAAGAGGGAGGGGTGAATCATTTTTCCACACCTAATTCATTTAATTTCACTCTAGCCACTTAGATATTAAAGATAAACAATAATTCAAGATCCACAACACAAAACACATAATACAAACATTTATTCTTGAGGAAACTCGATTAAGGGAAAACCCTAGTGGGAATCAACCCCATAAGATGAATGTACTCTGCTAAAAGTACTTCCTAATTAAGAGAAAAAAAGGATGCACTTGCAACCACAAGCTAATATCCCAATCTACAGGCTCACTGCCCAGAGCTCACTTTTGACAATACAATCTCAGATCTAGCCCTTAGTCGGGTTCACCAATCTATCTTCAATTACAATAGGGTGGAAATACCGTCCATTACAACCAAACTGACAAACATAATCTCCAATGCCAATAAAAATCCAATGAAGCACAAATTTTTCCTATCAGTAGTTCTCTTTACATATCTCTTACTTCCTCTCTCTCTCTCAATTACAAAAATGTTCTCTCATTTATACTAATTATAATGAATAATCAACCACTAGGTTGAAAAAGACCTATTACAAAAAAAGATATAACCATTTATCTCAATCCTCTAACTGATCAAAATTAATTCTTATAAGACTTACATAGGACCCAAATCATCAACCATGAACACATTTACAAGTTACCAAAGTGGCATTAAGAATTACAACACACTACTGCATTAGGTCGGCTAATACCTAAATGAAGAAACACCAACATGCTACCCAAAACAAAAAAAATCCGACCACATTGAATCATGTAGTCTAGTAGCATGATCATTACATGATCCAAGATCACCAACAAGCAACATGAATACCATCTATAACATTTGCATTATCTCATCTCCATCTTTTATCAACATGAACAGCTAATATTGAACTCTGTCATAACAAAAGATAGATTTTCATGCTTTGAATCATGAACAACACTAGTTGTGAACAAAATGATAAGGCACCATGCAACCACCAGCTTTGCAACCTCTAAAAAATCAAATCCAATTCATACCAAACCAAATAGTCATCCATTGTACCTAAGAACATTGTAACAAGAGCAACCAGCAACTCAATAAAACCTCACTCAAACTGTCAAAAAAACTTCTTTGAACCTCTGTAGAGAATCTACAAACACCTATGAACAATACCATACAATCAAAACTCAATATATGCAACACTTCATTTGAAACAACTAAAATCATATTTCTTGATCATACTAAACACAGTATCTGAAAAACAATAAATAGTATGTTGACATCAATGACAAAACATTAATGTCAACACACCTAAACATTAAACTCTAACATTCTCAACAATCTTCGAACACCTCCTATCTTGGTAGTGAAGTTCGTAGATAAACATAGGGAAAAGTGTGTAAGGAGATCAATAAATAATGTCTTGTACAATAGTGAAACCAAGGGCATGCAAGGACAACTTGATATCTTTTAATATTCATATTGTTTGGATAGAACTACCATCTAATTGGACAACCCTTTAGTTACAAGTTCATATTTAATACCTAGAAGATCAACAACCTTCTTGGGCATGGCCGAGCTACTATCTCCAGAATCTATCATATAATTGTGAACTAATTTATCTCCTATAATCAAAGAGAGATAAAAAGGGTAAGGATTTTCTTTCTTACTTCCATTTTCTTCTCTCATAGGTTGAACCAAACTTGTTGCTCCATTTAATGTTTCTAGTTGTTGCAATTATTGGTGCTAGTCCATTTTGACTCTTAATGGCCTTGAACTCCTCTTGCAATAATTCCAACTATGGTGGAATTGAGAGGGAATCCAACATAGAAATATTGACACTAGATTTCTTTATTTGATCTACAATATTTAGGGGAATGCATTCTAATTTGGTAGGAACTTTAATAACAATAGGGTCATGAGGCTCTTTTTGCTTCTTTTTCCTTGAGTAGTATGTTGATTTTGTACTGGGGTAGAAGAGTCATATTGTATCCCTTCTGCTATAGAAGGTGTAGTTGTCTCCAAAGTTGAATCTTGATTATATAGAGGAGGTGAAGCACTCTTTTTCTTCTATTACTATGAGCTATGACATTATTTCTCTTGTTAGTTCTTTTTATTGTTTATCCCTTGTATACATGTGGCTCAGGTATATTCCTCTATAGGCCCAAGAACTGATTCAACAAGGAGAAGAAATTATAGAGTTTGATGAGAACCACAATTCTAACATATCAGACAAGTTCCATATCCAATGGGTATGGAGTCACTCTAAATGAAAAGACTCTTAACAACAACATACATCAAATGTAAACTTGTAAATGATCTATAAAATTAACTATGTCTTACATACTCAATTCACACTTCTTGGAAGTAGACATAATTATTTGATTCATTACAGTTCTTTACTCACTGAAACTGCTTTAAGGATGTTTAATTATCTCTTAAAGAAACCCTAAACCAATTAGACCCTCTGCCTTACAGAGTGATGGATTGAAATGTCCTTAACAAACAACCCAAATGAATACAAGAAACTAAAATAAAGACATTACAATTCAATAAGATTTCACAAAGTACAGGAGGTTACAAACATATCTTACTGCTAAAAACATCTAAAACATATAGAATTAGAGCCAAAAGGACCACTGATAGTCTTAATTCAACATGCAGAGTTTACAAGCCTTTTGTGGCATAAAATTCCCATCCTTTCCCATGACTCAAAAACCCTTATTATACTAATTGGATACCACATGTTTAGACCACCTTAGGGAAAAAAGAAACCCTAAAACACAACCACCACAACTCAGGAACCAAGCCAACATCAATGCAGAATAGACAGAGAGTGGACTAAGATTACAGAATGTCTTCAAAATCTGATTGAAAACCTAAATCACCACCAACAAACATTTATATAGCCCCAGATATAAAATTTTTGTCTCTCTAGAACCCTTTTGCCACATAAATGCAACCCAGAATATCAGGTTGATCCATCTACCACTTCTGCAACTTGAAAGAGTACCACCATGGCCAAAAAACCCTCTGCACAGGTTTGAATTTTCAAATACTACCTGTTGTAACAGTCACCATGGCATGGAAAAATTATCAATGGTTGAGACTGAATCCTACCCTCAGGTTTAAAACACAACCATTATTCTTTAATTAATAAAAAATCATGAACAGAAGACACCTTGCAGTTTGTCATCGTATCTCGGTCCCAGCTTTGACTTTTGGACACATGTTGATGAAGTGTGAACCCACGATGATTATGTTTCATGCATCTCTCTCTCAAGGCTTAACACCTATCATCCAATCATATCATATCTATTTTTCATTTAATCTTCTTTAGCTTCGGCCCCACGATTGCAAGATGCCATGTGTAACAATGTCGTAAAGCCTTGATGACTAACCACCGTGCACCTTCTTCTCAAGGAATAAGGAATATCATCAAATGAAATCAGATCAAACCACAAAATAGCCTACCTTCTTTCCTGGCCACTTTCCACATGGCACATAGTCACGAAGCCTTGAAGACTATCTACCTTGCAACTTCTGATTCTAGAAACATGCACACCGTAGATGACATTTGATCTGACGGTGATGAAAGATCACCGATAACCCTTTGAAAATTATAAACTCATGATATGATTGGGACACACAGCATCAAGGTGTGATGCCTTGATGAATAATGAATGATCATCTTTGCATTAAGGGAATACGATAGTTGTAGGATCAAAGTGAACTTGCTCAACATTTGCGTTAAATAAATCATGTGAATACTTAGGAGATGGGAAAAATAAAATATAACCTGCTAGGAAAAAGACTTAGGAAATAAAGTGGCCATGCCCGACGACATTAAAAAACATGGTAAAAAGATACTTAAGTGACCTCGTAAAGTAACTTCTTTTTATAATGCATAGGAGACTTGAGGGTTTTACCACCATGGAAGAGCAACTAGGGTTTAAGCTATAGCCCAAAACTTGCAAAAAGAAGGCAGGAACGTCACCAAGGAGATCCACAATTTACAGTCCAAACATAGGTTCCAATTGAGGAAGGTTGAATGCAAGTTCAACACTAGAAAACCAACACTCTGGGATGCAGACCAAAACCTCACAGAAAAACCCTAAAACTAAAAACCAGGAATATATAGATATATACATTAAACTTATGCATGATCTATAAATTATGAGAAAAATAGCTTCAGAAAATTCCCATGCACAAGCAGGTCTTGCATTTCACCAGTAGGACTTTGCATAAAATAAGAATATTTCCCATGTAAATCATGCACAATAAATGGTCCTAACCATAAGGACTCAAACTTGTCATGCTTACCTTTTTCTTCTAATCTTGCATTCCATTTGAGCACCATGTCATTCACATGAAACTTCCTTTCTAGTGATCTCTTGCCAAATAAATACTTGGACTATTGTTGAATCTTCTTATTTTGCACTTGTGCTTCACTTCTTATCTCATCCAACTCTACCAATTGCAAAATTTTGTTCTGCATTGGCTCGGTCACTTCTATGTCTTCATCTTGGATAAATTTGTAGACTGGCAACAAATTATTCAATGGTGATTTAGCTTGTGTTCCATAAACTATTTCAAAAGGGGATACACCTATAGCTATTTTCACTATTATTTTGTTAGCCCACAAAGCTAACTTAAGCTTTGAATTCCAAGACTTCCTATTCTTTTCTCATTTCCTTTTGATAATTTTCATAATTCTCTTATTACTAGATTTTGCTTGTCCATTTGCTTGTGGATGATATGGTGAAGAATATGAAATCACAATACCATACTAATCACAAAACTCCTTGAATTCTTCAGACCTAAAGTACATAGAATTATCCATAACTAGCTTTCTTGGCACACCAAACCTGGTCAAGATGTTATCTATCATAAAATCAATGACCACCTTACTGGTTACCCTCTTGGTAGGTATAGCCTCAACCCATTTTGTGAAATAGTCAATGGAAACAAGGATCCAACTGTGACCCCCACTACACTTCTCTGAAAATTCTCCAATAAAATCAATGCCCCATTGGGAAAAAGGGACCTCAACTAAAATTGGATTCAAAGGAAAAGCCCCTAAATACATTATCTTTTTTGAAAACTTATGACAAGCCTCACACTTCTGCACAAAATGATGTGTGTCCCTAAACAAACAAGGCCAATAAAAACTAGCTCTAAGTATCTTATGTGCAGTTTTCTTTGTTGAATAGTGGCCTCCACATACACCACTATGTGTTTCTTTCAACACCTTCTCAAATTGAGATTTACCCACATAAAACAAGAGAAATCCATCTTTTATTTTCCTATATAAATCTCCCTGAATCAACACATACTTCTGAGCTTGAAGTCTAAGAGCCCTTTTTTTATTTTTTGTCATGTCCTCAGGTGATTTAGTATTCTTCAAAAAATATACAATATTAGTATACCATGGTTTCAAACAATTCTAGTTTGCATTTCATTTGTTTGCACATTGTTTACTTGGGTAAGCTCCATACTTGTATCTTTCATGAGCTTTGTCAACCCCAAGCCTCTAACCAATTTAGTAATCTAGATCTCCAAATCAAATTCTTGAATTCTATTGATCCACCTACACCTCTTTCCAGTAACCTCATTTTGTGACAATATATCCTTAACAATAGCATGAGGTACATAGGCAATTACCTTGGCACATACTAAATAAGGCCTAAAAGACTTGACTTCCTTAACTAAGGCATAAGCTTGTTTTTCCATGATTTCATAGTTTAACTCTATTGCCTGCAAAGACTTGCTAAAAAATGCAATTGGATGTTCAAATCCCTCCTTGTCCTTTTGTAGTAGCAATGCAGCAATGCTATGGAATGAATAAAATGAGAAAAGAGAAAAATGAAATTCATAATTAGGAGACTTTAAGAGTGGTGCTTCCTGAATAACCAACTTAATCTTCTTAAAATCTTGTTGAGCCTCTAGATTCCAATCATATTTAACACCTTTCTTTAGCAGCTTAGCAATAGGTTTTACAATTTCTACAAAATTTATAATAAACCTTCTTACAAAATTTACCTTTCCTAAGAAATATTGTACCCCTTTGTTGTAATTAGGATGAGTCAATATACTAATTTCCTTAATCCTCTCTGCATCTATTCTCACTACCTCTTTGGACACTATATACCCTAGTAACTTTCCCTCTGAAACAAAAAAATGACACTTATTTGGATTAAGAGATACTCCAAACTCAAAAGCCTTACCAAAACTCTTCTCTAGATGCCTGCAATGATCGTCATCTTTCTTTGAATATGTAGTGAGATCATCCTGATAGACAACCATAATTATATTTATGAATTCCTTTAAAGCAACATTCATTACTCTCTGAAAAGTGGCCCATGCATTCATCAGACCAAAAGGCATTCTTACATAAACATAATTTCCCCAAAGGGTAGTAAAGGTTGTCTTGAATTTCTCTAACTCATTGACCAAAACCTTATTGTAACCAGAGAATCCATCCATCATGGATAAAAGGTCACACCCTGTAACTCTTTGTATCATTGCCTCCATATTAGGCAAGGAATAATTATCTTTGAGTGATGCTACATTAAGGTTTCTGAAATCAACACAAAGCCTGGTATCTCCATTCTTTTTTTCTCACTGGCACAAGATTTGACACCCATGATGAACGTCTGATTGGTTTTATAATTTGAGCCTCCCTGAGTTTCATTAATTCTTCCGGAATTTTTTGATCTGAGCAATGGATTTATTGGCCTTTTCTTCTAACTAAAAGGTTTCACATCAGGTTTTAGAGGAATCTCATGTTGAAACAATTCCTCTCTATAGGCCTTAAGATCTTCATATGACCAAGCAAAAACATGCTTGTATTTCTTTAATAAGCTGATCAAATTTTATTTGATGTGAGGGGCTAAGTTCTTTCCAATGTATACCATTTTAGGGATTGTCACTAACTCTAAATTTACCCCTTCAATACTGTCTATTTTTACATCGGATCTTTTAAGAAAGTGACTATCATTGTCACTAAAGATTCCCTCAAGTTGAACCAAACCCTAAGTATGACATTTGTTGGCAACTGAATAACCTCAGTACCAAAAATATTTTGTTTTTCATCTATGGTTTTAGCTAAAGAATTACAATTAATTCTCTAGCCCTCATAATCATCCTTGAATGAACCTGAGAATATCCTTGTCATCCTCAAAAACTTGCCAATTGTATACATTATCAGGAATTGCAGGCTTGATCTTAGTTTCAATAATAGAGATCCCAACCAAATTTATATCATTATTCTTTATGGATACACTTTCTAGGAATTCATCCATAATGTTCTTGGATCTCTCTACCTATTCTATTGATAAGGCATCAAAAAACTCAATTTTATCCCAAACTGCATGCTTGTATAATTTCAATCTATCATTTTTAGCAGCATACATGGATCTTATTTGCAATAATACCAATTCAAAGTCCCCAGATACTCTTAACAACTTTATGCCATGTTTAATTGCAACCTCTAAGCCTAATAACAATGCTTCATATTTTGTAGTGTTATTTGTGCATTGAAACGCTAAGAGGAAAGAATATTTAAAGGTTGTACCTTATGGGGATATAAAAAAAACACCAACTATAGATCCTTCCTTCAAGAATGCACCATCAAAGTACATCTTCCATATCTCATCTTGATGTGATTGTGACTCCTTCACAATTGGGTCCTGATTTTCAGCTTTGGACCTATCTTTCTCAATCCTGAAATTTTCCATTCAACCTCCATGAAACAATTCAGCACCTTGGGATTGCTCCTCTCAATTATCACTGGAGCACATGGCTCCCTATATAATTTGACATCACTCACATTGATAGGGATAGTAGTATATGATAGATCCAATTGCAAATGTCCTCCAACAGTTGTTGCCCACTATGTAGATAGCAACAAACCATAATTTGGTGGTGGATCAACCACAACCACATCCATTTTGAAAGTAGCCTCAGGAAAAACAAAAATCTTCACTTCAATACCTTTTAAGGTTCCCACTATATGTACCTCTCTATTATCCATAGCAAAACATCTTCCAAAATATGTGTCAAATTTTAAGCCCAATTCCTTCATAACACCATAAGGCGTTACATTTGTTGTTGCACCTGAATCTATCATACAATTTCTTATTAATTGGTCATTCACCAGTAATGTCACATAAAAAGGATCTATATGAGAGGGATCTTGAGTAATAATGTTCCCTACATAAATTCTAGGAGCCTCCTTCTCCTCATCATCTCCTTTTTCTTTCCATTTTTTGTAGTAGGAACAATATCATCACTTATACCTTTGAGTAAAGAGAAAACAGTTTCTTTGTGCTCCTTTATTTTCAACATCTCAATTAATGGAACTGACACCTTCATTTGAGATAGTGTATGCTTCATTTCAAAATCTGGAAAACCTAATACATCCCCATTGGAAGCTTTTCCTTTGCTTTCCTTAGATTTCTCTACTCTTTGATCAATAATGGGGGTACCTTTGCTTTGATCTAGAACACTTTCTTTGTTTTGAATTAGGGGTTTAGAAGAACCTTCTTTTATAAAAAATGAACTAGGATTTCCCTAATCCTTATCTACTTTCCTATTTCTTAAATTTTATGCACTCCTAGCCTGAGAAATTGCAGCAACAGTGAGAGATCTCACCTCTTCATCACTAGGTTTTCTTAATTGAACATGTTCATCTTTTGCATTAGCAACATTTATAGTATGATGCATAACATCATATGGTTCATTAGTCTCATTTTCAGCATATTTCATGAACATATTGACTTTAGGTATCTCCTCCTCTTGATCACTTTGTTCATCCTCATTATCAGTAGACCCTGCCAAAGCTTGTGCAATCGCACATTCAACAAGAGAATGTGGCATATTGCAGGGTACACACCAAGAAGCATTATCTACATTGTGTACATTTTTCTTTTTCAATGGATCAGGAGTATGTTGGATGATATCAGAAATGGGTACTACTGATGTTGTTGGCATTCATGTTTTGTCACTGATGTCAACATATGTTTATGTGGAGAGAATAGACTGGTTATTACTATTGTATGATGACTGACAGTAGTGTACAGATACTGTACGGTTCAATTAGAATGAGTGAAGATGATAATATCAAGAAGGATGTGTGATGACCTTATTCCTAAGGTCACTTGGCTTAATATTGCATATTGGATTTGTTACAGATGTTTTAGTGAAGACTGGTTTTTGGACTGTGACAGTGATGCTTAACAGAGTGAATCTCTGTGTTTTGGGGATACCTTACAGGCAATGATGATTCAGGTTATGTGAGCTTAAGAGATGACAGAAGGCATATTGAGGAATGTTTTTTTTTTTATTGCAAGTTGTGTGATTGTTGGTGACGTTAGTTGTGGCGTGTATTCTAGAGGAGACCTATTTGGGGCCAACTTCAAACATATAGAGTGCATTATGGATTGTGAGCATGGATTGCAGATTGTGGATTATATCTGATGTATTGTAATTGATGTTTACTTATTTTTAGGTATTATGTGTATCTTATCAAGGGGTGATGCTTGACAGAGTGAGTCTCTATGTTTTGGGGATATCTTACAGGCAATGATGATTCATGTTATGCGAGATTGAGAGATGACATAAGGCATATTGAGGAATTTTTGTTGTTGATCGCAAGTTGTGTGATTTTTGGTGACATCAGTTAAGGCATGTATTTTGGAGGAGACCTATTTGGGTCTGACTTCATATATGTAGCATGTGTTATGGATTGCAAGCATGGATTATGGATCTTGGATTATATCTGATGTATTTTAATTGATGTTTACTTGTTTTTAGGTATTGTGTGTATCTTAGCAAGGGGTTAAATAATTATTTGTATATTGGGAAAGCTTAATTGGCCTACCTAATCAATTATTGCAATAGGGTATATATGAGAGATCTTTTCTTTTAAAAATATGTGATGAATGGAATCATGATAAAGTAATTGAGAAGACAGAGAAGTGTGGAAGCTACAAAGGTGAGAAGCTTGATTGGTTGTTGGATGTAGAGTAGAGTTTGTGATTATAGTACTTCATTGGAACTGACTAAGCAAACATAGTTGCTATCAGACAGTTCACTGGATTGTATATTTCTTATATACACTTGTTCAGATTGTGAATTCTTGAGGGTGGCTTTAACCTTTTTTGGGAAGTGTGTCTAGGTAGTGAGACCACTGTTACTCTTGACTCCTAACAGGGTTTGTCCTTTAACAGGGACTATGTACTGTAATGTTGTAATAATCTCCTAACAGGGATAAATATTTTAACATGGATACTATACTCTCAGTACATAATTTGTGGGTGCTAATTCCCACCGGGGTTTTACCTTTAACAGATTTTCCTTGATAACAAAGGATTGTGTTATTGTGTTGGCATTTATTATGTTATCATTTGAATTGAAGTTTTGGTTTATAAAGTTTAATGTTTAATAATTTTTCTCACAACTGATTCACCCCCCCCCCCTCTCAGTTGTGCTTGTGGACTATTATTCCTAATAGATTACCCTTATTTTTTTCATTACTTGGTCTCCCTAACAGTGGTTTACATCCTTCCAATTTTTTTAATACGACATTTCCTACAATCTATAAGGCTCATCAGACCTCTGATTTTGTTGTATGTTATTCTGAAATCCCCTGTCATTCTTTTCCACCTTAGTAGTAAGGTCTTTGATTGCAGTAACTAGTTTGTTAACTTTATCAACTTTGTTTTCTTCCTTGGGAAATCTGTTAGGTTGACCCTTAGGATCTTTCCATAACCTACCATCATCTTTCTTCCCAAGTTTACCTGATTCCCTTCTATTACTTTCTATATTAACTATCATCTTGTAGGCATCCCTTAAAGTACTAGGATTCTTATCTCTTACAAGATAGGCAATCTTACCATCCAGTGCATTGGCACATGTAGTAGGACATACATTTTCATCTAACCTCAGCACTTGGAAAATTCTATGCATGGCCTTATAAAATCTTCTATTGAATTCAGTTACACTTTCATTTTTAAAATTCTAGATGTTATTGAACTCATTCAACATATAACCGAAACTCACCTGGTCACCATATTTCTATTTAAAACATTGTGTAAACTTTTCACATGAACTAATACTTCCATTAGCAAGGCCACGGTACCAATCTATGGCATCTTTAATTAATGATTGTACAAATAGCTTCATAACAATTTCCTCCTACTCTGTTTCATAGTCATTCATTTTGTCAGAGAAATCCCTTAGATCCTCTTCACCAGTTATTATATTATTTCCACTAAATTCAGGGATTATATCCCTTATCTCATTTGGAAAGGCATTTGGCTGGCCTGGAATGCCATCAAAATATAATTTTTTATATGTTTCCAAATGCATGGGTCTTCTCTAAAAACCACCTCCAATATTTTGTCAACTTGTACCAAGACCTTGGCTTTGATTTGCAATACCCTGAAGTGAACTAGATCCCATGGCATTTGTATTAGCATTTGTTGTTTTCACCTTAGGACCTAATCCAATACTACCTTAAGTATTAGCAGTAGTATTAACTACCTTAAGATTTGTAGTAGATTGTATGAATGCAATATTCTTCTTCATTTCTACAGTAGCTACAGTAGCAGCATCTAACTCTGATTTTTCCAACTATTTGGCGATATCATCTTTCATTCTCCTAGCTCTTTCTAGTTCTATATCAAGTAAGGACCTACCCTGAGATGCCTTTACTGTATCTTTGGGCTCATTAATTTCTACACCAACAACCTTCTATTTACCTTTATCTAATGTAGGGTTACTTGTACTGACAGAAGGAGGATCTTGTAAGGAAGCATGAGTCCTTGAAGGCCTTTCATTTTCCCAATCAACAATTTTTTTGATCACGGGCTCTTTCTCCACTTGATTTTTCTTTAAGTATCTCTCCTTCTCCATACATTCTTTCCTCAAGGCATCTGTATCAGCAAATATTTCTTTATTTAAAACCTTACATTTCTGATCTAAGCCTTCATTCATCAACTTAAGTTGAGCTAGCCTTCTTTGCAAGTGTTCATTCTCAACCACAGCTGCCATGACTTCTTCCTCTTTATCATTTTTCCATTCTTTGCCTTAAAATCATTTCTTCTTGTATTTGTCTTCTCAAGGCATCATTATTTCCAAAAATTTCATCAGGACTAAGTAATGTAATATCAGAATTTGGAGAATCCTCTAGATTTATAAGATCTATTTCCCTTTGGTTTATAGTTTGTTCATAAGGATCATCCTATAGAAAAGGGTTATTCCTTGTGTTTTGGGAAGAATTATCCAAATTTGAAATATTTCTATGTCTGAAATCTCTATTATTTTTCCTTTCATTTTTCCCTCTATACTGAACCCGAGTTACAACCTTTTGTTGACATATATCTTCTTGGATAGGAGTATCAAAAATGTTGTCAAAGAATCCCAAACCATCTGATTCATCACTAACAGTAGAATGATCGCTTCCCTCTAGGACAACACCCAAGGGCTAACCTATACTTGAATCCTTAGGCTTCCAAGAACTTGTGCTACTAGAATATGTTCTTTTGGACCAATTTCTTTTAGCAGGCTTTGGGAGCCCACCCTCCAATTCAACTTTTGGATGTTCCTTCATATAGGCTATGGTGTTTCTCATATTTTTTATATCTTGAACTGAAAAGACCTAAAATAGATTTGTGATTTTAAACAAAAACATTGGTCAACCAAATTCAGATTTGCCATCCAAACAAACTTGGGATATTAAAATATGAGACTTCACCTTTAAATTTTGCAAATATTTAAGGAAAACTATGAAATGAACTTATCTCTTATTCCCCAATGGATGGGTCAATCTTCAAAATTGATTTGATAATCCCTTCAAGAGTCCTTTGTGCTAAGTCCCCAGTAGATTCATCATTTCTCTTAGTTCTTTTTCTCCCTGATCCCTTGTATACCTATGGCTCAAGTATATTTCTCTATAGACCCAAGCACTAATTCAACAAGGAGAAGAAATAACGATCAAAAAGGTCCTAAAACCTTCTACACTTTGAGCTCCACAAACATAGGTGGGAACTACCTATCTTGTGCCTTCAATATTAAGTATCTTCACAAATAGGAAGGTATGGTGGATGCAATCATAAAACATGTAAATGGTAACAGATTTTATAAATTTTGATGAGAACCACAATTCTAACATATCATACTAGTGCCCTATCTAGTGGGTATGCAGTCACTCTAAAGGAAAAGACTCCTAACAGCAACATACATCAAATGTAAACCTGTAAATGATCTTTGAACTTGACTATGCCTTATATAATCAATTTACACTTCTTGGAAGCACACGTAATTATCTGATTTGGTACACTTCTTTACTCACTAAAACTGCTTTAAAGATGTTTAATTCTCAACCCTAAACCAATTAGACCCTCTGCCTTACAAAGTGATGGATTGAAATGTCCTTAACAATCAACCCAAATGAATACAAGAAAATAAAATAAAGACATTATAATTCAATAAGATTTCATAAAGTACAGGAGGTTAAAAACATATCTTACTACTAAAAACATCTAAAACATATAGAATCAGAGCCAAAAGGACTACTGATAGTCTTAATTCAACATGCAGATCTTACAAGCCTTCTGTGGTGTAAAATACCCATCCTTGCCCATGATTCAAAAACCCTAGTTATACTAAATGGATACCATGAGTTTGGACCACCTTAGGGAAAAAAGAAACCCTAAAACACAACCACCACAACTCAGGAACCAAGCCAAAATCAATGCAAAATAGACAAAGAGTGGACTAAGGTTATAGAATGTCTTCAAAATCTGATTGAAAACCTAAATCTCCACCAAAAAACATTTATGAAGCCCCAAATATCAAATAATGTGTCTCTCCAACACTCTACAGCCACATAAATGCAACCCAGAAGATCAGGTTGATCCATCTACCACTTCTGCAACTTGAAAGAGCACCGCCATGGCCAAAAAACCCTTTGCACAGGTTTGAATTTTCAACTAATACCTATTTTAATGGTCACCAAGGCACAGAAAAATTATCAATGGTTGAGACTGAATCCTACCCTTAGGTATAAATCACATTCATTGATCTTTACCTAACATAAAACTGTGAATAGAAGACACCTGACAGTTTCTCATCGCATCTCGATCCCAACTTTGAATTTTGGACACGTATCAACAAAGTGTGAACCTACGATGATTATGTTTCATGCATCTCTAGATCAAGGCTTAATGCCCACCATCTGATCATATCAAATATGTTTTTTGTTTAATATGCTTTAGCTCTGGCCCCACGATCATAGGATGCCATGTGTAACACTGTTGCAAAGCCTCAATGACTAACCATAGTGCACCTTCTGCTCAAGGAATAATGACTGTCATCTAATGAAATCAGAGCAAACTGCAAAATAACTTACCTACTTTCCTGACCACTTTCCACATGTTGCATAGTCATGAATCCTTGAAGACTATCTTCCTCGCAACTTTGATTCTGGAAACATGCACACCATAGATGATATTTGATCTGACGATGATGGAAGATCGTCGCTAACCCTTTGAAAATATTGACCTCATGATCTAAGTAGGACACGCTGAATCAAGGCATGATGCCTTGATGAATAATGAATGACCATCTTCACATTAAGGGAATGTGATAGCCATAGGATCAAAGTGAACTTGCTCAACACTTGTGGTAAATAAATCTCACGGATACTTATGAGATAGGAAAAATAAAACATAACCTGCTAGGAAATAAAGTGGCCCTGCCTGACGACTTTAAAACACATGGTAAAAAGATACTTAAGTGACCTCATAAAGTAACATAATTTTATAACGCATAGGAGACTTAAGGGTTTTACTACCATAAAAGAACAACAAGGGCTTAAGATAGCCCAAAACTTGCAGAAAAAAGGCAAGAACAACACCAAGGAGATCCATAATTTATATTCCTAACATCTCTCATGATTGGAAAAATATTATTCTTCTGGATGATAATTCATAAGATAAAAATCTCTTTGTTATTGAGGTTGAAATCCAACATTTGACTAATTTATATCATATTGTTGTTCTAATATTGTTGGCCCTTCTTGTGTGGTTATAGTTTGAGAAGATTCTACCCTTTGACAAGCACACTAATAATAAGAAAATTTGCAAGTAGCACACCTCTCTTGCTCTTGAGAAAGATTATTTTGAGCAACAATTGTCCTTACTGGGTTTGAATTTGGATTTGTAGGGACAATATTATTACAAGGCTTATTTTGGTTCCATGAAATCTTTCCTTGATTTGGGGGCCTATTGGATGAATAATTTAGAGAAGTAGGCTAATAAGGCCTACTACCCTAAGCTTTTTGTCTCTCTATAGTCACTATTTTGTTCTAAATATTTTTCCTCCCAAGATTAAAACCTTACATCTATTATATCATGTTGTCCATCATGGTTTCAAGCTTACCATTTGAAGATGTTGAACTTAATGGAGCAGTGATAAGAAGCTGACTTGAAGTAGCAGTGGGAATAAGAGCCATCGTAGGTTGAAGTATAGGTGCTTCTAGATACAAGGGCATTGGAGGTCTTGGAGATAGCTTCCACGCTTGGATTATGAAGATCTCTACTTTTATATTAATATCATGTGCAGTTGGAAAAGTATCTCCACCCATGGTGTGCAATGTAGTAGAAATATCACTATTAAAAGCTCTAAGATAATGCAAGAAGGCATTACCAGGAGAAGGCTTTACTGAAGTAGGTATTTTTTCCCATGTCTTTTGGAATCTGTAGTTGAAATCTGTCATGAACTCAAGGGGTGCCCTTTTAATTATGGTTAGTTTCTCCAAAAGTGATAGGCGATCACTCTTGTATTTGAAATGCTTGCATAGTCTTTCACCTAACTCATCCCAATTATGGATAGAGTTATGTGGGAACCCTTTGTACCATTGAAATTTTTTTTCCTTTTAGTGACGATGCCAAAAGTATAATAGAAACATCATCTTCTATAATACCATGTATATTGCAGATATTTGAAACCTCTTGAATATGTTTAATTGGGGAAATAGAAGTTTCACTAGTAAAATCTGGTAAAATCTTAAGTGCAGACACTGATATATTATTTCTTTGGGCTAAAATCAGAGGGCTACCACCATTAAAATTAACAAAAAATTGAGTTCTAGGGAAATCCATATGGATTAATAATTTATTCAATTGAGCAGATGGTATCCTAGGTTGTACTCTTATCACAAGAGGAGTACAGAGAGACCTAGTTGGTGTGGGTGATGCTTCTAAACTCCTAACTGGTGATAGATAAATTTTATTTTTTCTTCTTCTAGAATTTTAAAATGGGAGTTGAATAAACTGAAAATAACCTCTAGAAGATGCCCTTGTTTGTATCTTGGGCATGAATTATGGCAATCTGGTCTGAAACTAAGATATAGAGATGGAGTCACCAAGTACCTAAGTTTGAGCCTCTTGAAGACTTGAATGCTAAGAGTAGTACTATCTCCTTGGCATGGAAGATGAAATCCTTTATTTGACACCAGCAAAGTAGAAGGTCGCTTTTGTAATCTTGAATGAAATCTTGTCCCACCTGGCGTGCTAAAAAATGTTATCACAAAATTTTGCACCCTTTCCTAAATGGTTGTTAGCGACCTAGGCAACCTTGTGAAACATGGAAAATATATATCAATGTGGGACTTTCTTAATGAGATTGAATCTTTGGAGAATCTCAACTTCCTTTACAATTTGGGTACACCTAAAACTACTACTTTTGAAGAAAAGGGAGAAGGATATGCTGAAAGGGAAAATACTTAAAGGGAAATGAGGTGATACACCAGATTGAATGTTTGATTTACTATTTCTAATGATTGCACTTAGCTTCAATAGAACTCGCAAACTACACTATTTTTTGTATTTATCATCCTTACCATAAGAATCAAATTTAATAATCAATACAACCAGGCAAGGAATACAAATATTCACTTAAGAAGATTCATTTACTGGATTTAACATAATCACACAAAGATACACATGATGAAATAGTCCAAATAATAAGGCAAAAAGAGCTCACAAGATTATTTGGATCAAAAGATAGGTAAAATTGACAATTTCTATTCAAATAAGGCAAAAAGTATTTACAAAAGAGAATTATGAAAAAAGACCAGATAAAGAGATCCTAAAAATATGTACAAGAATTTCCTTTATAGGGTTCAAGCATAACCTAGATTACATGAAAATCAAACCCTCAACTAGGGTTGAGTTACAAAAAGGACCAAAAGAAATCTGATCTTCAAGAAATGAATACCAACCAAAAGTGACAGAAAGAGGATGAAATGAATGCCTAAGCATAGAAGAATTTCCACCTTGTGATAACTGTAAACCTAAAAGTCTTCGTGTTCTGTCTTATGGTGTGTAGATCCTTCCTTGAGAGCTCTCTGCAACAATTGATGAGCATGGAAACCTGGGAAAGTCAAATCAAGACCATGTTGAAGAGTACTGGCACTTCCTAGAAAGAGGTTGATATATGTAGATAGGTCAATGAGGGCAGATGAAAATTTTAATGTTGCCTCTGTTGTTACTCTTATGACTGAGAATCTCCAAAAAACCATCTTTTATATTTTGGCACCTAAAGTGATCCCTTTGATCATGTGTATAAGCTATGTAGATGACTAACCACCTCTGATGAGAAAAATATCTGCTAAAAGGAACCCTTGAAAATCAATGAAACCCAAAGAATCTCCCCTGCTGAAGATTTTGCATTTATCATTGCCCCTGAATATGTCGGCGAGATCTGGAGTTAGTCTCTCCGATGAAACCCATCAACAAGACATGAACTGTCATGCAACACAAAAATATCATTTTTCATAGTAGTCCCTATGTAGATGAAACAATTGGAAAGACTCTTTCCAATATTATGTGTTGCTTTCTAGGCTTCGGATTCCAAAAAGAGTTCTGAAAAAAGTGTCAAGACCGGACACTAGTTCCAGAAGTACCACTAAAATTGAAATCCCAAAAAATAGATAAAAACCTTAATTTTTCCTTTTATATAAAAGTGGGACCCACATTTTACTTTGGTTCCAACCTAAGTATCAGAACCCAAAAATATTTCTAGAACTTCCTTCAAAACCTGAAAAGCTAGAAAGCCCCTATTTTCTTTTAGATCCATCCTTGTCTTTGGATCCCAAAAAGAGTTTTGAAACAACACCAAAAACCTGAAAAATTAAAGACTTAGCCAATTTATCTCTAATTCGATGAATTCGTTAGTGGAATGTACTCTTTTCACTAATGATGCCTAACATCCCTTGTATTTATGCTCGCTTAATCCCATCGGAGTGACTCTTGCTGATAAAAATCATCGGTGGGACTTATACTGTCATCTCGCAAGGTTTTCCTCATTCCTAATAGTGTGTGTTATGTCGATGGAAATTCTCAGCAAGACTTCCCATCTTCTACATCTACATTCGCATTTGAAGCTTGAAGGATAATCTCTTTTGAATTTTCGATGAAGCCTTCAACTAGTTTGCCAAAATTGAGCCTTTTTATCCTGTTGAAACACTACAAGATCATATCAGAATAACCTGAGACAAGTTACACTGATATGCCTGATTTAAAGGATTTACACTAATTAGCTTTGGCTATCTACTCATGTTTTCTCACTGGAACACTGTGAAGGAAAAAATGATCAAGGGATCTGATGGGTGACCAAAATGGTCAACAGACACCAATAATGTGTCACCTTGCATAGTAGATATTATTGAAAAGAAAAATAATAAACCTAACTATTTACACTAACCCAAAAAGTAATCTAATTACAAAGACCCATTTATCAGTATGCAAAAGTAGCTACCCCAGCAACCTAACTTCTTTTTTATTAATGGCTCCATGAAATTCCAACAAAAGAAAGGCAACATGGGTTACCCTTTATATGTGTGATGTGTCAAGGATGACAACATAATGGTTCATATTAGGCATTTCTCCTGACATAGCATGTGACGACATCTCAAAATATTTGAAAAGGTTATTTTCATGCTCTATCATGAGCATGACATGATTAGACTATGTTACCCCCTTATTTTTACATATGTTTAATTTCCCATATTTAGCAAAAATAAGATGTAATTAATGTCTTCTTATAATCATTCTAGTCTTCCTTTCTCTTCCCCCCTTTTTTTCTTTGGTGTCTTTGTTCTTTTGTCATGGTAAACCCAAATGGTTGAACCAATGTTAAGTTCAAAGTTCATGGTTCAAAGTGTCCCTTGTGCTCAAGTGTTTTTTGCGGCCTTGTTTTAAAGAGTCTATATGTGGGGTCGGCAACTTGAAATTGAACCATTGCACCTCTCGGTTCAAGGTTCAAGATTCAAGGTTCGCTTTGTGCTTGTGACGACATTATACTTGAAAGAGTATTAATGGAAAATTTGGCGTGTAGGAGGAATATTCTAAGTATGTCAAGATTTGAAAACTTATTTATATAAAGTAATTATGAGAACTTAAGAATTTTGTGCTGAAGTGATTGGTATTAAATATGGTGTCAGGTTTACATCCAATTTAGAGTTAATTCACATGGTTGTATTAATTTTTCATGACATGCAAATATTTCATCAAGATCTTTTCGCCTCTTTATGTATGAGTAATGATTTCATTCCTAATTCATAAATTTGTTAAGTGTTGAAGAGACGAGAGGAGACATAGGTAATCATAGCTTTTCATTTCTAGAGTGGAAAGAATTTGATGAATGCAATAGGTGAGTTTTAAAAATCTTTTCTTCAATTTTTGTTGCTTGATAAAAGAAGGGGAATCAAAAGTAAGATTTGTTAATTTGTTTAAGTCCTTCTATTGTTGTGGGATTGTTTGAGGTATTTGTTAATATTGTCGCCATGAGGCCATTTCTCCCAAAACTAGGGCGTACTAACTATCTGATCAGTAATTTTTTAGAGTTTCATGATACTTCTTTAGTCCAAGAAGACATAGGGGAATTTCCTTAAAGGTAAAAAAACACAATACCATATTTTATGATGGATAGGATAGTTCAAAGAATTTTAATAGAAGCAGTTGCTTTTCCTATTGTAGCACCCTGCCAAGAATTAGTAATGGAATGTATAAGTAGATGTGATGCTAAGAATATGTGTATTTTAAATATTAATAGAAGTACCCTGGTGAACATAGATAGAGAAATAATAATGGTTGCTATGGGAATTCCCAAAAAAGAACCATATGAAGACTGGTCTATCAATACATCATACTCTTTATTTTCTAAAAAGAAGAAGACTTATAGGAGTATAATTGCTAGGAATTAGCTCCTTAATGTGTAGAAAGGTGGTTCCCCATTTTCCAAACCCTTAACCAGAAAAAACCTCATAATTCAAGTGAAGGACATTGTGATATTGCTTAACAAAATCAAAGGAAACTCTCATACTTTTTATTGGGAAGATTGGATGTATTTTTATATTACGGTTATGTTGGGTGGCCAGAAATATCTAGATTGGGCCCAAGTGATTGCTGAGGAATTACATAGTGGATTAAGTAACTTTGTGGGAATTAAGGGTTTCTATATGTCCTCTTATTTTTCTATACTCTATCCTGCACAAGGTAATGACATGGTCTTTATCATGAACTCTAGGTAGAAAGAATGAAAATCTATGAGTATTATCCCCATCTTCAACGACACAAGTATGCTGAAATTTTCATAAGAGTAAATGATGTTTATGCATGAAGGCTCATTTATGAAATGTAGAAAAATGAGAATAAAAGGATGTCTAATGAGGCAATGGATCTTGTTAATATTTATGGAAGCTACTTTATTCAGTTCACCAAGTTCACTTGTATCAGAGTCAGAAGATTTGAAAGTGAACCCTTCAAGTTTCTAAGGTATGCTCTAGATAATCATGTATTAATTGGAGTCAATAGAAAGCTAGCTCACATTGATAGGAAGTTGAAAGATAACAAAAAATGTGGAGCGATATTTCTCATTGGACTCAACAATTATTGCTTCAAATATATATCTAATATGCATAATATAGAGATGAAGTTCAAGAAGTTGAATCTTCAACCATACACTGCCAGGAAAAACTTTGATAGCAGGGATATGAATTGGCACATTTAGTTGTTAATGAAGATTTTCATCATGTGCCTCAGGTGGACGATTATTGGGAAAACTCTTCCAATTAATTTTAAGTTAGGAGGAGGTTGTGGTCTAGGTTCTCATTGAACCAGATCATTTCTATGAATCTGACAATGAACATTACTAGAGTTCTAGAAGAAGAAGTTGAAGACATGTTAGATCCTAAATTTGACAAAAAGGTTCAAGGGAAGCCACTACCTAAAATAGATTGGGATAGAAAAGAAGAAGACAATATTTAATGTAGATCATTTAATGTGATAAGAAGGACAAAGAGATGGTTGAAAAACTGTCGAGTCGAGAAAATATTGGCGCCTGAGTCTGAGGCTCTTTCAATTGGTCATGTAGAATATATGGTTTCATAATATCATTCACCTCCTTATAATCTATTTGTTGATGTTGCAGATACTATATGTATTAAATTTGAAGGGTTCCAACAAAGAAATCTAGGAAGATTACCTAGAGCCCACCTCCTACTTGTGTGACTCGATCGAGGAGAAAGAAAAAATATATTAAAGGCTTAAAGGATTAGTTAATTTTTTACCTTGAGCCTACTAAAGAAATGGGTGTAAACATGGATAGTCAAGTATCTGAGGTCCCAGACACAGATAATGCAAAGAAGGAGGAACTTGAGTTGAACCCTGATTCTTTGAGTGTTATGGAAATAACCGACCAGACCAATATTCAAACACCTCCAGAAAAGAATACTCCAGTTACTCCAAAATGGATGGAGAGTTCAATTAGCAATAAACATAGTGTAGTCCCCCTTTCACTACCAATTGAAGATATAGTTAGTAAGTGTCTTGGAAAAGTGACTAAACCAAAAACACTCAAAATAGAGGCTATGATAGATGTAGATGATGATACTGGACATTGGATGGTAGAAATAGACAAGCCTATTGTAGGCAAGGATGTGGAAGATGCTTCTTCCAATGATTTCATCATTGAAAGGGTTTATTTGGGAATGCTTCATGAGCAGTTGATGCAAATCATTTAGAGTCTTCCACCAATAAGATGTTATCTAGGACCTGGAAGGATGAAAGGGATAAAAAGGCACTAAAAAAAATGTTGAGACATATGTAAGAATACATAAGTTATATCCATAACCATGTTCTACTACCACTCTTCCAAGTTCCTCAATCATTTGACCCCAAATCACCTGCAAAATAAAATATGCCATATCAGATTCAGAGGAACAAAATCATTGTAGAGGTGTTCTATGATTGGCTGGAATTGATAGCACAACAAGGCGTTGATTATATCACTAATTTATGAGAATTCATGGCGATGCAATGGCATCAAGTAAAGAATTGGATATAGAAGTCAAGGGCTATCTGCAAGCTATCACCATGATCCCTCTTTGTATCTCTCTTTGTCTATATATGTGTTATCTATGTCTAGAGGTTTCCTGTCTAAGTTATGGTTGTATCCCTCTATGTATCTAGGATCACTAGCCAAGCTCTCACCTCATCCCTTACCTGATACATCAAATCTCTATCAATGTATAATTTCTTGTAGGCCTCCTATATGATCATCCCTATCGTGGATGGTCTAGGCCATAATCCTATCTTGTGGCCCCCCTCTGCCTCTCCTATATATTGTACATGATAATATACCTATCCATGTACTTAAGGAGCCTATAACTATGCACCCCTCTATCTCTAAGATTGTTATCTAGCCACTTTTGGTGGATTTTATCCCTATCTTAATACCTCCTCTACACCTAAAGGCTCTACCATCAAGACATATCGATATCTATCCCATCCATTATCATAATCATCCACTAGCCCATTCTCATTCCCTCTCACATCCATCTCCTCTCCCAAGCCCTGCGAATCCTCCTCCAACTACCTTGATATGGTCAATCTAATAGGCTTTTTTTGTTCCCACCATGTCGTATACTACGCTGGCATACATGTATTGATAATGTATAGTCAATGTACCAATACCACTAACTCCATTCCCAAAAAACTAGCTCATACAATATGAATACCAATATAAATCCCCCATATCCCCACCTCCCATGTAACATGAGCTTGCATTAGATCCTTCCCTACTATCTCCTATCTCCTACTAAACTGTCTCAAAACTTGGCTTGGTCAATTCCTCTCCACCATGTGAATATTTTTCCCTATTAGCCAACATGACATATAGATATTTCCCAACCAATAAAAAATGTGTGCCCTACTGGGTCAGTCATTCTCCATCCTCTCATTATCCCTTCTAAATATAATGATAATCAAGGAAAGTCTAGAGTTGGATCCACCACTGATTACTTACTCATTAACATCTTATCCATCATAAATATTTGCATCCACCACTCAAACACCCATCATATATAATAATCAGGATCCTCTAGCTCATAAATTGGAATCACTCCTTGAATTAAAATATATAGAATCCTCCATACATCTAGTAATGTGATGGGTGCCTCCCATATAGGTAGATGAAATGAGGATGTCTCATTGTGCCACCGCTCTATTAATGTCTTAATCATAATATTGTAAGCACAAATCCATTGCTACTCATATACCCACTCTAACCCAATTGTCACTACCAATGCCAAATTATCCTTGGTTAACTCTTCTTGGAGCCTTATCATGTTTGGCTAGTGATCCCTAAATCTATACAGTGCTAGAACCACCTACATCCATAATCCAATGTTTCAACCTTCATTATTTCTGGTGAATAGATTTGTCTCCGTGTTAATTGCAAATTGTGCTAACTCTATGCCTCTTAGGAAACAAACTATCCTACAACAGTTGGGTAAGCATAAGATAATTGCTTCCCTCTAAATGGTTTGAGGTACAGCTCCCTATCAGAAATATCTAATGAAATTTTGAACTTAAAATCAACAACTATACTTTTAACCCAAAAGCACATAAGGATCTCTCAAATACTCTTAGGTATTGAGGTAAACTCAAATAAAAAGAATAAAGAACAGAAACAAAGAAAGGCACGGCTTCTTTGTGTAGGATTTGTGAAACATGCAAATCCACAGAACGCCAAGAACACCTGCATGCAAAATACCTATTGCAAAGATTGAAGCCAACAATAGAAAAAGCAGAAACCCTTCTATGCTCAAAAGGTGAGAGCTCAAAAATGTATTCGAAGAGTATGAAAAAACAAATACAAGCATTCGACCTTAAAGGTGAATGAAACCCTAAAAACATAAAAGCTAGGTTGCGCAATATAATTAATATAAAGTATTAATTATATGCACCTAAGAGATAGCTTAAGTGAAAAAGAGTAAGAACTAATTGATTACTCTAACACCCCCCCTTAAGCGAAGCTCAGGAGGTAAGCTAAACTAGCACAGCTAAGAAAGCAGGAAATGGGTCCCGAAAACAAGACCTGATCAGGTACCCAGTACAAGGAAATCTCTGTAAACCGGGGAAATAGAGAAAACCCAGTGGGAAAAACCCTACCCCAAAAAGAGATATAAGAGCAAGCAAAGACAAAAAGAATGACTTCAAGAGACTCTCTCAAAGCCAGTAGTACAATGCGTG
>MU224971.1:3876879-3889260 GCA_018584345.1 Thuja plicata | reverse complement strand
CTTCTGATAACACTGGGACTCATCATGGGACCCCTTCTGACAATAAGAACAAGTGGGGTTCTGAGTCTTTTGTTTCTCCTTCTTAGAAGAAGATGGTGGGCCAGTAGAGTGCTGAGAAGAGGAATCAAATATCTGCTTCAGCTTCGGCTTTTGTGTATCCTGAGATGACTTGGAAAGTAATGCCTGTGACTATGAACCTGTAAGGGAATCCATCTGACTGAGTTTGGACTACTCACGAGTTAACCTTTCATAGAAGGTCTCAAAAGAGGGCATAACATGTCGAGTACCCAGTGCATCCATAGTGGAGTAGAAGGTAGAAGTGAAAATCTGATAAGGACCACGAAGCTTGGAGAGTATCAGGAAGATACACTCATCATCTGACTTCGTCTTTCCAGCAACCTGTAAAATAGATCGAAGGGACTTGAACTTCATCAAGAAGTCCTCAATGTTGGTGAATGAGTCAGGTGCCAAGGAGGTGAACTCTGCATCTATCTGGAGAATCCTGAGATCCATGGTGCCAAACAAGGTTGAGAACTTGTCCCACATATCCCTGGGTGTAGTCAGGCCATCCAGGTGGAACAACAACCCATCTGAAATGTTCATGGCAATGAGGCTCATTGCCTCATCCATCCTATTTCTGTGCATAAGCGCCTCATAAGACCTCTGAAGAACTGGCTGAGACACATCCATGCAGGACCATAAATCTTGTGACATGAGGAGTCTGGTCATGTGTGGCTTCCATGTGTGGTAGTTGTGAGGTTTCAGTCGAGCCACAGAGGGGTCCGACATTGAAAGAAGAATAAGATGGAAGTAGAAGGGTCTTTCTAAATGAAATGACAGAAAGTAAAATGTACCCCCTCACAATGTATAATCCTATCCCTTGGGCACCACAAATAAGCAACTACTGAAAGCACAGAAAAAAAAATGAGAGAAAAACCTTAGTTCCAGAAGCCAAATAGGAGCACAAACGAAGGCACGACTTTGACTGCAAAAATCGGTAATCAAATGATAAAATCAGGAAATGAGACCTACACCAATGCATCCGTCTCAGAAAGACCTTTCTGACGATATAAGATACTTGCATTTTTGAGTCTGTTTGCTCTCAAGTTACAAGAAAAAAACCAAAAGGACCCTCAAAGTGCATGTTCGCTAGAAAAAACCAGACACTGTTTTAAAATTGACGGTCGTTTGGCCATCGGCTGACGTCCTGGTGACGTCAGATGATGTCACTGCCTATGTGGGCGGCGGCCGGGTGGAGGCCGGGCGATGGCCGGGTGTCAACTGAGCGGCGGAGGGGCCGCGACTGAGCGGAGGGAGGGCAGCGGGTGGTCGCTGGTGGCGGGTCGGTGGGGCGCCGGTGGACCCGCTGGTGGGGGTGGCGCGCTGGAGGGGCGCAGGTGGCGCGCTGGAGGTGCGCGGGTGGTGCGACCTGATTAACACTGCAAGCGCTTTTTTTAAGCGCAAAAAATCATTAAAAATGATTTTTTTTTTATTTTTTTTTTTAAATTTCTCGTTTTGCGTGTCCGTACGGCCATAGGAGGCCAAAATTTTTTTCCCTAAGGGCACAGTAACTAAAAGGGTCAAAATTTATATGTATTTCGACTCTCCCGGGCCTTCTAAACGCAATGGCGGAGTCCATTTCAACTCAAACGGCTCCAAAAAATAGCGCCTCCTTAGAAATCACAAAAGAACCCCAGAGAAGCTGCGACTGTCGCCTTCGAATCGTGGCTTCAAAAATCTTCAACCTAGGCAGCAACAGGGTGGCTTTGATACCATGTAGGAGTTGTGAAACATGCAAATCCACAGAACGCCAAGAACACCTGCATGCAAAATACCTATTGCAAAGATTGAAGCCAACAACAGAAAAAGCAGAAACCCTTCTATGCTCAAAAGGTGAGAGCTCAAAAATGTATTCGAAGAGTATGAAAAAAAAAATACAAGCATTCAACCTTAAAGGTGAATGAAACCCTAAAAACATAAAAGCTAGGTTGCGCAATATAATTAATATAAAGTATTAATTATATGCACCTAAGAGATAGCTTAAGCGAAAAATAGTAAGAACTAACTGATTACTCTAACACTTTGATTTGGAAAACAATGATCTTGAACGGAAATAAGGAAGAGAATTGTTCAGAGAGATAGATAAATACCATGCATTTACCATAAACCAGTAACGAGAAATACACCAATTCACAAAGTAATTTACATATTATAAATCTAAATTCATAGATTTAAATTTAGCATGCATCAGAATAACATAATCACACAGAACCAAGTTTGAGATTAATCCGATCCAAAAAATCTTTCTATTCAATTCCCTTAGAAAAATATATAAAATCTTAACAAAATCAGAAAATGTCAAACTAAGTCTAACAAATTCTAAAATTTCATCATCCTTTTTCCAGTATTATGCCCAGCATATATAGTTTAATAGGTTCGAGAGGCTTCCCTTAAAACTTGGCCTCTCAACCTAACCGAAAAGAAACGGTTTTTGACCAGTAAAAATAGATAGAGTAAAAGTTTTTTTGACAATAGTTAACACATAAATAAAATGCCCCAAACATAGGCATGAAAATCATCACGCGAGCATGCATCTTCAATTATTATCTCCAGACGTAGCTCCTTGGAATAGCTTCTAGCTCTGAAATGTGCTCATGAGCTCCTGGATCAAATGAGAGTGGAGATTCTTCATGTCATTCAGCTTCACGCGACATGTGCTCTTTTCCCATTTGAAGTTCTGAACCTTGTCTAACTATTTAGGTAACTGCCCCTGATTCAGGTACAGCATGGACTCCACATTAGCAACCCTGGTGAAATCTTCAGCTGTAATCTCCTCTTTTTCTTTAATATCATTCATCGCATCTCCAAAACTCTTGGTCATAGCCTCTGCATCTATATTTCCCTTGTTGAACTGAAGGATACCCGACGGGTTCACAACCTTAAAGTCTTTCAGTGCATTAGTATGCATTTCCTTGACCTCTTCCTCTATGGCTCGCAAGCTTGAGATGGCTGCTTTAAATAGGTCACTTTTCCAATTTATAATCCTCTTAAGAATGAAGAGCATACATGCATCTATCAGTTTCATAGGGTTCTCTTCCAAGAACCTATCAACCCCATATCCTTCTATCTCAATAATCTGGAACATGACAGCAGCACATTTTTCCTCATCTAATTCCCAAGTTGGTATCAAGGTATTGATCTCCCCAATCAAAGCTTCTCCATCTGCAAAAGCTACTACAAACTCCTGAATGAATTTATTTCCTTCTAAAATGATGCCACCAACCCAGTCTCTCATAGCCACCATCAAGGTTCTTCCTTGATGCATTTGTTTCAGCATTTTTTTACTATCTGCAGAGTTAGGGTCAAAATCTTGTGGAGATTGGGCTAGAGGCAGGGCCCCAACTTTGCTGAGTGAAGTAAGGAACTCGGCCATCATTATTACAAGTTTTTTGAGCTCACCTTTCTCCTTGCCATCCTTCTAAGACTAACCAAGCATATGGTCCACTCAGAACTTGAAAAGATGATCTCGAGTATTTCTGTTCAACACCCTGAACTCCATTTTTCTAATTTCAAAATCTTCCATTGCAAGTTCAAGAATACCCTCTTTCTGTTTGAAAGTAGCTATCTCAACGGTCACTTTGCCTATTATAGGGTCTGTAATCAACCTTGCATTTATTTTGGCTTTCTTTATCTTTGGGGTACGAGTGGCATATTTGGTAACAATATCTTTAACTGGTAAAGAAACAGGTTTGAAACTACGTTTATTGCTTACCAATTTAGTTAGCCAAGGAGGAACTGAATTAGAAACCATCTTGTTTTCAACATTCTTGGTGGGAGTCAATTCTTCTTGCTGAACCTCAGACTTATTCATCATTGCATATTGAAGCTCTTTGTCCTATTCTGGTGAAAAAGAGAGATCATCATCATTGACATCAATGTCAAAAAAGCCGGAGTCAGGAGAAGCCATCTGAGAATGACTTTCAGCCTTTGTTCTAGATCTTGTTCGGGGTGTAGTGGGATGTCCATTGGGCATAGCTCTTTTCTTATTTGAAGGAAAGTTACTTGCATGAGGATTCAAGGAAGAAATGTTAGAAGGATTAGGCTGAACTTCAATTGAGATTGATTTGACACCAGTTTCTTTAGGAGAGGTGATCTTCTTGTTGTTTGATTTCCTTCTTTTTAGCCAATCATCTGTGTAGACCAGAATGAGCCTAGCTCTCATTTTGATGTTTTCTTCTTTGTTCCTTTTCCAATCTACCTTCAACAGAGTTTCTGCACTAGATTTACTAAAACCAGGTTCAATGACTTCTGACGCATCTTCAATCACATTAGAAATCTCAAGCTTCAACTGCAGACTTCTAATTTGGGGGACCAAAAATTGAGAATGATCTCTTATCTGAATTTCCCTTTCATCTCCTATATCCTCCCATAAAGCCTCTAAATGCGGGCTCAGGTCCATATGCTTTTTCAAATTGAATGCCTTCATTGCAAACCCTTTATTGTCAAATCCCCTTCTTGACTCGTAAAACTGCATGTGAAAGCCAACTAAATTGCTACTTATCACTGATGCATCTATCATACTCTTGCATACCAAATTTACAAGTATTATTGGAAACATCGAATCCCACTTATTTTCTGACAGATTATTCTTTATTATTGTGAACATTTGTCTACAGATTTCTGCTAAGATGAAACAATCAAAGTAGAACCTAGGCAATCTGAGAGGTTCTTCATCAAAATCGTTGACTCTTAAATAGGTGAACCGAGGAAACTAAATATAGAAACTACCAAAACTTTGAACCAACCTTTGCGCTTCTAGAGAAATTCTCTAATTTGGGGTTCCAACTAACTGGTTACACAATCTCCTGAGAAAAACATCATGAACCCTCCTATATTCTTCTTGAACTTTGTCCTTCCTTAGCAAAGGGCAATACTCAAAAATGGTTATGTCTACATTCTATGGTTCATGAGGAATTCTGGTAAGATCATGGGTGCATGCGAGGCAATAGGTCAAATAGGAGGACATATAGAATTCTTTTCGCGTATATTTTACCTATTTGAGCTGATCTCTCAGTGAGCTCATGATTATTTCGGCCCAGTCCAGATTTTGTTTACCTTCTAACACAATTTCTATAAAATGATACATCCATTCTTCAAAGAGAAGTACTTGTTCTGAACCCCTTATCATGTGCAATAAAACCATGATATTATAGATGTGGATCTTCATATGGTCCTTGGTTAGAACCTTGGGAAATCTAGAACCACCCTTGTAGTTTGATACAGTCCACTTCTGGGCTATGTTACTGAGCTTCTTATCACTCCTTTTCTCAGAATTGTGTCAGCGATTAAGTGGGAGTAAAGCTAGCAAAAGCTTCATCTAGAATTTTGAAGACGGACATTATCATTTCTCTATTTATGGTTAAGATACTCTTACCCTCATTATTCAACACACCCTTGGACTTGACATCATAACGGTATATACATTATTGAATAAGTTCCAGACATATCACAGTTGGGGGAAAAGAGGCAGCTTGGAGTAAACCACTGGATAAAAACTCTACAGTATGCTCCCCCTCCACTGAGTCTTTCAACATTTCAACTAGTTTTTCTACCTTGACTCCCAAAAAATCTCTATCTTTAATGATTGGAGTTCTACACACTAGGATTGCAGTGTTTCCAAAGAAATGCATGCTGGACCTCATCTTTTTCTACCTCTACCCAAGTAAATAAAAGACTACAATTCTTTGAGAAAAGGGGATAACCAGGCATAAAATAGTGAAGCAAATGGAGGGCTTATTGGGCGTTACCTGCTTTTTGTTGAAATGAAAAATGCACACTTCCTTCCTCCGCAGCCAAGACTCCACAACTTAGCATTTGAAAGAAATGAGCTGAAGAGAGATAATTTAAAGAAACTCACTATGCGGGGAAAATCACCCAAGGCATGATAATTAAATGTTGCGCATAAGCTGAAATAAGATGAATCCATTAATGTGACATCTAACCATTACTTCACTTAATTAAACCATCTTTAATCATTGTTGCCATATTAAATTCTATCCCTTTGTTCGTGCCGAAAAAACATCTGCCTTAAGCCGCATTGCCAACTTGACTCTTCCCACGTGGCCGACTATTTTTCCAAATCATCATACCATTATTCTGGTGGATACACTCTGATGTATCATATTAAACATTAACTTAGACGTCACATCACCTTCATGCTTTATTAAATCCTCGGTTGAACTGCTTTGAACTACTTTGAACTAAGGTTCGAAGTGGTTCGATGACGTGTCCAGGGTCCTACCTGCAACCATCAAAAATAGGTCAAAAACATTTGATTGAACTACTTTGAACTGAGGTTCAAACTGGTTCAAAGTGGTTCATGAAGGAAAATTTGATACCAACACCTGACCGAGAGAATCGGTTCTCACGAGATGAGTTCACAACACCTTTAAAGAATAAGTTCGGAGGGAAAACTGACATTTCAAAGCTTTTTAACTTGAACTTCTTCTTAAATAAGGGGGGAGGGAATCAGGTAAGACTTCAAGGAAAACATCAAAGGTTAAAAATTCTTTGATCATGGCGACTCAAATAGGTCCTAACACTAGCTCTGTCTGGGGACTGCAAGTTGTCAAAACTGCAGAGAACTCTAGATACTAGTTTTGCAAAACTAGAACACGAAGGGAAAAATGACAAAACAACCAAACTACAACTAAAGAAAGAAAAGAAAACTAACTAATATGTACAGAAGGACCTGGGAATACCATCACAACTTGAATAACTTTAGGTCCTGCCCATTGTAGGTGAATGGAAGGCTGACACCATTTGGGTAAGACAAACGAAAAGCATTAGAACCAATTGTTTCTGTGATAATAAACGGGCCTTTCCACAAAGATTCAAACTTCCCATGTGAACCTTTTGGTGCCTTCTTTTTATCCCATAAAAGCACTTCATCTCCCTCCATGAATTTCTTGGTACAAGCCCTCATATCAAAAATCTTCTTGACTTTCAGCTGATGCTCTGTAATATGATCCACCAAGTCATCTCTTTCCTCTTCCAGTTTATTCAAGTACATGACACATTTCTCCAATGAAATTTGAAAATATTGATCTTCAATTACTGCTTGTAGCTTAGCCGTGGATAATTCTAGAGGTAAAGACACATGAGCTCCTATCCCATACACAAGCTCAAAAGGGGACATGCCTATAGCCCTTTTTAGAGTAGTTCTATCAGCCCATAATGCTTCATATAACCTCTTGTTCCAGTCACGAGGGTTATCATTCATCAATTTTTTCATTATGGCTACCAGATTCTTATTGCTGGACTCCACCTGGTCATTTCCCTATGGAAAGTAATCCAATGAGTGAGCTAGTGATATCTCATGTTCATAAGAAAAAGTTGAAATCTCTTATGAAGAAAAGTATGTAGCATTATCTGCCACTATCTTGACTGGGATCCCAAACCTTATAAAGATATAGTTCAATAGAAAATCACATACAACCTAAGAGTTTTCCTTTTTGGTTGGAGCTGCTTCCACCCACTTGGTGAAGTAATCAGTAGCTGTTAGAATGTATACATGCCATGCACAAAATGGGGGGTTCAAAGACCCAATAAAATCTATACCCCATTGTTTAAAAGCTTCTTCAACAATCACGGGCTTGAGGGGTAATGCTTCAAGTTGTGGGTGCCTAGTAAATAACTAACATTTCTCAGAATTCTTAACATAGTGATACGTGTCCTTGAACATTCCTAGCCAATAGAAATGATTCCACAGAATATTGAAAGTTGTAACAGTAGAGGAAAAGTTCCCCCCACAAGATTCATCATGGAAAGCCCTTAGCAGTTCTTTCATTTGTGCGACATCTACACACCTCAAGAAGGTCCCATCAATGCTCTTTTTATACAACACATCTTGTGAAATCACATACTTAGAAGCCTTCAATTTTAAGTTACGCTTATCTTAAGGACTTAAATGTTCAGGGCATTCCCCATAGGTGAGAAAGTATGTTATATCTAAAAACCATGGGTCAGTCAGACTTACTAATAGTATTGTAGGGGTTTCATTAGCTTCTTTTGTTGTTGACCCTCTATCTTCAGCCAAAATTTTACATAATCCTCGTCCCCTTACCAAATTATTTGGCTTGATGGTCAGATCATATTCCTATATTTTGGCTATCCACACTGCTCTATTATTCATTCCTATTTCTTTCTGAGTCAAGACACTTTTGACCGTCGTCTCTGGGACATATACCATAGCATGGGAGTGTAATATGTAATATCTGAATTGTTTTAATGCCTTTACTATAATGAAGGCATGTTTCTCAATTTGGGAGTACTTGAGTTCATGTTTCTTCATCGGATTTCTCATGAAATCAATGGGCGCCTCTCGTCCCATATCATCTTTTTGCATTAAAATACCAGATAGAGTATGTTCTGATGCATAACAGTAGATATTGAAGTCCTTTTTTAAATCTGGGCTTACCAGGACTTGAGCTTGAGCTATTGTTGCTTTAACCTCATTGAAATCTCCCTTCCCTTCTTCATTCCACTTGAAGGGAACTTTCTCACTCAACATATCTACCATAGGTTTAGTTATTTATAAAAATTCAGGGACAAAAGCTCTTAAAAAGTTTATCTGGTTGAAAAAGGAATTCAAGCTACTTCGGCTAGAAGGTAAGCTAAGCTGTTGAATAGCCCTGACTCTTTTTGGATCAATCTTGAACCCTTCTTCAAAACAATATGTCCTAACAGCTTTCCTTCTTCAACAAAGAAGACTGACTTCTTCAAATTCAGGGATATGCCATGACTCCTGCACCTTTGTAATACTGTCTCAATATCCTTCACCTGCTTTTTGAAAATATGGTCAAATCATCCAGATAAATCACAATGATCCTATTGTGAAGATCTCCAAATGAAGAATTCATTGCCCTCTGAAAATTGGCACCAGCATTGATTAACCCAAATGGCATTCTATTGTACACGAAAGTACCCCAAGGTATTATAAAGGTCGTCTTATGCTGGTCCTCCTTTACCACACTGATTTGGTTATATCCAAAATAACCATCTAGCATAGACATTACTTCTGATCTTGATATTTCCTAAAGCACATGTTCCATTACTAGTAACGCATAATTATCTTTGAGGCTGGCCTAATTTAAGTTCCAAAAATCTACACAAATCCTAATTTCACCATTTTTTTTCCCTACAGGAACTATATTGGCGATCCAAGTTGAGTGATGAATAGGGTAGATAATTATGGCTTGTAGCATCTTTTCTACTTCTTTTAATATGGCTTCAGATACTTTCAGATTATAGTTTCTCAATTTTTGGCGAAAAGGCTTAGCATCCATTTTCAAAGGAATGTGGTGTCTGAATTGGCCACCTCTAAAAATTTTAAGTTCCTCGTATCCCCAAGAAAAAATGTCCTTATATTCTGTTAATAATTTCTTAAGGTCATCTCTTTCCTGTTGGGAACAAGTCTTCCCTATAGGAATCCATTCATATTCCTTAGGATTATGAGTATGAGGCACTTTCTCCTTAACTTTACTATCATCATTTCTCCGAAATAGATGTTCTAAAGAGACCAATCCTTTATGAATTTTATTTCCTTTGAGCTGTATGATTCCATCATCTTCCACTGAACCTTCACAGGTTTCCTTGCACTCATTTTCTAAACCTTCAAAATAGACATCTGCAAAGTTTTTAATACACCCCAAAAAATCACTGAGCTAGGAATCACCATCAAATACTTGCCAATAATCTACATTATCTGGTAATTTGGGTCTGTATACCATTTCAATCTTGTAACTCTAAGTTTTGAAATCTGGATGTGGCAAAAGTAGTGAAGCTGAAACTGCTAAGGAGTCTACTTTAGTATTCAAAGCCCTGGGTATGAACTCAATAGAAAAAGCATCAAAATATTTGAGCTCATCCCATACTAAATTCCTATAGTGTTTTAACTTTTCATTTTTGACTAAGAACTGTCCCCTTACCTGTTTCAAAATCAGGTTAGCATCTCCTCGGGAAATCAACTTCTTAACCCCTCTTAGTTTTGCTTCTTCCAAACCTAACAGTAGCGCTTTGTATTTAGCCATATTATTGGTATTTTTGAAATCCAGTTTAAAAGAAAAGGGGATGCGCTCCCCGATAGGGGGGAAAAGCACTACTCTGGCTCCTAATCTGAGATTAGAACAGCTACCATCGAACTCCATTTTCCACAAAGTATCATTTTCTGGTTCAGCAGTAATAGGTTTAGTTTCATCATCAGTTAAAACTACATAATTACCGAAATGGCATTCCTGAAAGAGGATCTGAGATTTGGGGTTATCTAAGGGGAGTACGGTGTATTTATTTTTAGGTTCTGGCTCAAGTTTAATCCTCTTATTTCCTACCGGGATAACTGCTTCAGACCAATCCATTTTTATGTCACCTCCCATGTCTTTACAGAAGGTTCTACTCAGCAACATACCGTAATTGGCAGGATGTTAGCTACTAGGATTGTCAGCTTCAATCATTTATCTGGACATGCAGCGAGGACAAACTACGCATCTTTCAATTGCCCCATCAAAGGTACTTGTTTCCCATCCATAGAGTATCATCATCCAAAAATTTTGGTCAAGGTAAGGCTGAGGGCTTTGGCAACTGGAGCAGGCATTATATTCTCAGAGGCCCCAGAGTCAATGATACAATTACTAAGTTTCTATGCATTCAAAAGCAAATAAATGTAGAAAGGATTTGGCTTCTTTTCTTCTATCTCATTCTCTACATAGTTGACATAAGTGCAATCATCCAGTATCTATGGGGTATCTTCAGACACAAAAATAAGGGGTTCCTCCATAGTGGTTGTCTCTCCAATAAGTGGTCTACTTGGTTGGGTATTTGGGCTAGAATCTCCTTTCACATATTTAACTAACCTGTCTACCTCTTTAGGATTCATCTTCAAATATTTAGCTGGAGAGATGGTAATGGAAGTTGTTTTGCAAAATTCAACAAAATCAAAGGCAGGAGGAGTAGGAACAATGTTACCTTTTTGTAAGATTTTAATCCTTGAGCTCTTCGGAGTAGAAGAGGGCTCACCATTTCCAGCTTCTTTATTCCTTGGAAAGGCATCAGACATACCCGTGCCAAGAGTAATTTTTTGATTCCTCTAATTTCTGGTGAGGAATGCACATGAAGGGTCTTGCAGAGTCACCAGTTCATCTCCACCTCTTTCAGAATCAGAATCATACTCTAGATAAAAAGAACTTGATTGTCCTATTTCAAGAGAAGTTTTTTCTTCTCTGTATTCCTCAATCCCAATAGTATCTTTGGTTGAATTTAGCTGAAGACATCTGAGCCAGTCCGGACAAGTTTCCCCATCATGATCAGTTTTCAAATGGAAGGAACACATGGTTTCCTTAGGCGCTTGTTCAATCTGTAGCCTAGGTTGCGAGCCTGTTAAGAGTGGAACTTTATCGTGGGCCTGACTAAACTATTTTTGGTTAACATCTTGATAGGTGGATTGATATGGGGAACTTGAATTGTTTTTTTGTCTTTTAAGAATTTCCATGTCATTCATCAACCTCTGCAATAAAGGATCATTTGTAGCTGATGAGGAGGGACCCACAGACTGAACTTCTCTTTTCCACTTTCCCGTCATGATGAATGTATCCTTAAGTTCAATGAATTGCCTTTGTGCGGCATTCAAATTGGCTACTCCATCCTTCAATAGGTGAAAGCTTATATCAGGAGGTACTTCATTGAGAAAGAATATTTTCTTATTTTAATTGCTAGGGGTAGAGTTGGCAGAAATCCTTTGTGAAATCCTCTTAAAATTAGCCATAAATTCTCGCATAGGTTCATGCATCTCTTTCTTTGGCTGGCTCAATTGAAGCAATAGTGAGATCTCATTATCAGGGGTTTTGAACCTTGCTTTGAACACATCCTTCATATCATCCCAGCTTGTAATAGATCCATGAGGTAAATGGTTAAACCAATTAGCTACGGCATCAGTCAAAGTTCTTACAAAAAGCCTTACAGTGACCTCTTGAGTGGGAACTGTAGAAACTGATGAAAGATCAGATTCACAGAACCCGAATACACCTGCATGCAAATGACCTAATACAAAGATGAAGTACGAAAATGAAAAAGAAGAACTCAGATGTTTACTCAAAATGTGAGAGCAAAATTATCAACTGAATTAATGAAAAGCAATTACAAAGTTTGACCTTATAAAGGTGAACGAAACCCTAAAAGGTAAATACTAGGTTGCACATTATTAATTAAGAGTTAATTAATAATGCACCTAAGAGACGCTTAAGCAACTAGAGTAAAATGAAATAATACTCTAACACCCCCTCTTAAGCTGAATGCAGGGAGAAAGCAGACCTAGCAAGACTAAGAAAG